>BRZM01000054.1:0-243314 GCA_033238685.1 Lates japonicus | reverse complement strand
AGCGTGATGTGTGTTGGCTGCTGACAGACCCGACCTTAGCTTGCAGAAGCCCAAGTAACCGGTAGTCGATAAACTGTGAAAGTGAGCCAGGCGTCTTTGCAATCAGAAAGCCCTGTCTGAGGAGAGACAAGCCACGAGGCTGCTGCTGCAGCGGGAGATCTGACTGGCAGGCAATCTGAGGAAACATTCATCACAGGGTGGTGTTAATGAACACACACACACACACACACACACAGAGGCACTTACTTTAATAGTGCCAATTAAACTGGAATGAGCACACATCCTCCAATGAATATTGTAAATGCCATATGAATAATAGATTAACTAGCTCTTTGTGTGTATGTGTGTATGTGAGATGTCACATTTCCTCCCTGTTTGTGCTCAGTGTTTAGAGATTATCCTCTCTACCTTCCCACCCTTTTTCTTTCATCTCTGTTTCATCTCCGTGTCTTCCATCATCAATCCAGAGACACAGAAGCAACACATTGTCACCTCTGCCCTTTAACCTCCTCAGTGCTACATGCTACTATAGTTTATGAGGCTTATTCTGTCTTTCTGGTAGCTTTATAAACACCAGACATGCAGCTAAGATTAATTTAGTGTAGGTGATTTTATTTATAGCAGGTGGTGAAATCAGGACAGCTTCTATAAATAGCCCAGAGGATCTCTTCCTCTGTGTGCGTGTGTGTGTAATAAAACAATGGCTTGTTTTCCCAGTCGTCCTTGTAGGGGTAATTGAGAACGCACAAGAGTCTCTTCTAATAATATTTTTATATCTTACAATGCCCTGAGTTTTCTGCTTCTCTTCTGTTGTTACTAACAGTTTTCATCCTTAATATGTTATTATTAGTAGTGTGAGTTTATAGTGTACTGAGTATGGAGCCCTTTATATGTAGTAACTGTTGGTTCTTCATGTTGCTACACATTATTCAGAATCACATAGAAAAACTCCTTATTTTCAAGAATAGAAACATGCTAAAACCAACGTGACCTCATGGGACTGCATACAAACACAAGGCCACTTTCGAGACTTTTCACATGTCATTTCTATGCTTTTAAGCTTTAAGCCTAAATTCAAGTCATGTCTCAGTCCATTTAGAATTTGTCCAAGTAAAATCCCGTCCAAGTCCAAATCAAATCTCATCTTCTTAGACAAGTCCAAGTCAAATCTCAAACAATGATGACAAGTCCAACTCCAATCAAAAATCTCATCTCAAATCTCAAATCTCAAGTCATCTTTAGATTTAATTTCCCTGAGGGAGTCATCCCAAAGGGATCAATAAAGTCAAGTCTAAGTCTCTAAGTCTATCTGACAAACATCCAGGTGAAGTCTCAAGTCTGTCAGAAGACGTCTAAAGGCAAGTCAAGTTTCAACTCATTCAAGACAGGTTAATTCTCAGCTCATTTGAGACAAGTCATGTCTCAATTGATTTAAGGCAAGTCCAAGTCAAGTCTCAAGTCATTATACATAAGTCCAAGTCAATTCTCTTAGTCGTTCGGGAGAATTCCAATCAAGTCCCAAATCATTCAGTGAAGACCCAAATCAAATATCAAGTCATTCAAGACAAATTTGAATCAAATCTCTGGTCATTTAAAACCAAGTATTGAATGATGTGACTTGACCAATAAGTCTAGCCTCAACTCATTCCAGACATTGATGAGGAGTCTTAAGTCTGTTAGAGCAGGTCTTACGTCATGTTTTAAGTCAGTTGGGAGAAAAAGCCAAGTTTCAAGTCATTCAAGAGGAAGTCCAACCAAAATCCCATGTCTTTTGAGGCAAGTCTACTAGAGTGGTTCTTAAGTCAGTTGTGAAGTCTTTTTAGTTAAATTTCAATAATGGCCAAATTGGATTGGATTTCATCATCAATCATTAAAATTACTTGAAAATTAAGTCTTGCGACAAATGCAAGTCAAGTTTTCATATCATTTAGGGCTTCAAATATAAATCAAATATAAATTTCAGGTGAAGATGCCACTCTTTCAGGTCTGACAGTGACATAACAATTGAACATTTATTTTTCAAAGTTGTGTTAAAAGTATTTTACATGGTTGTGACCAAGTTGGAGTAAGTCTCAAGTCCATGCCAAATTTCAGGTCATCATTTTTATGACCTAAGTCTGACGCAAGTCCAGGTCTCAAGTCTACAACTCTTACAATCAACACCAGTTTCTTTCAACCATTACAACCCTTTCCTAACCTTACACAAGTGGTTTTGGTTGGCTGAACTTCAAAAGAAGTGAGCTTCTCTGTGTTCGTCCCACTGACAGGGGCAACAGATCAGCATTGTGCCTATATTTGCTTGAGGATTAAATCAGCTCCATGGTTCGCTTTTGTAAGAAATATAATAACTTTTAAAATGCAGTATTCTGACAGTTAAACTAGTCATGCACAAACACAAACTGTAAAACTCTAATCTGTAAGAACGTTGTCCAACTCCAGTTTCAGCAGCAGTGATCTGATTGTGGCTTTAAGGGAAATGATGCAGCGAGCTGTTCGATCGTGTAATCTAGGCAAAAAATGTTGCTTGGAACAAATCCATTCAACAGGAAATTGTCATGTTTTCTGGCAGCAAGGAAAAGAAACCTCAATGGAAGCTGCCTTGTGGAGAACTCCTGTGGAAATATTGCTTTTTTACATTTGCCCAAAAAGTTGCTGCTGGGTATCTGCTGCCTCCAGAGAGAAATGGATAAGAAGTCTAATAACTGCCTCTGAGGAAAGAACATTTTCCTAAAATAAAGTCTACATCTTCTCTTCTTTTAAAGGCATGATAAGCAGTTCAGTCTCTCTCTCCCCTTATGTCTATCGCTCTCTCTTTCTCCTTACAATAAGTAGCTTAAATTCAGTTTCCAGACCTTTCAAAATTGCACTGATGAGTGACATAACACCCTGAGGGGTTTGTGTGAGTAAATCTGTGTGTAGGAATAGTGTGTGCTTAAGTGTGTTTGAGTGCCAGCAGATCGTGGGAACATTCATGGCTGTGGGGCAGATTGGCGGTGGGATGCTGGACAGATAATTTCTTAGTCATCATCTTAATGAAGACCACTGAGCTGTGAATCCACAAAGCCACCAGGCCTGTGCCGCACGCTGCTGCCATTAACAAACTCTGTCAAATGAAAAAAGCACATATCTGAAATAAACAAGGCTTCTAGGAATTAATTCCTCTCTTCTCTGAGGTCTTCGTGAGATATTGAACAGGGGTCTTGAGAGGCAAAAATCCAAATAATGACTTAATTCCAAACTAAACACACTTGTACTTTTGCTGTGATTCTTACTCTGAGAAGCTGGAATTATCTTTAATTATCAGTACTTACAGCCCAGTAAGCACTGATTAGGTGAGTGTGTGTGTTGGTCAAAAGAAGTCTGAGTTGAAATCTCGTCTGTGGCCCTAGCCTATGGCAGGCTAGAGCGAGAAGAAAAGACCAGAGCCATATTTGTATGTAATAACTAAATGCAACCTGTGGAAAATAATGGCCCCTGGTTGGGACAATCTCATCCACCATGTGGAAGATATCGTCCGACACTCTCCATGGGAAGATTTAAGGAAGCACTGCTCTTTTTCAGAGGTGTCAAGTTCATTTGTCCAGCCTGCAGCGTCTTCTTGGCCGCATTCTCATCAAGTTAGAGAAGCGGGCTTGTGACCAGAAGGTCACCAGCTGTTACCATGTGAATAAATCTGGGCAGCCCTTCTTCATTACCACCACTGAGGTGCACTTGAACAAGGCCCTTAACCCTGACTGCTTCAGTGCTGCTGCTCAGTGGCAGCAGATCAGACTGTGGTTGTGCTGAGTAGCTTCCAAGTGTAAAAGTGTGTCATTGTGTTTGGTGTCTGGGCCTAGAAAAAAGAGCTTGACATTAAAAAAAAAAACATCCCATTCCTTAAGACATAATGGGCTTTTCCACCGCCTGAGGTCAGAGACCACTGTATGAACTGGAGGCAAACAAAGACAAAGACACATTCAACTCTTGAAAATAAAAATGAACAAGATTCACAAAGTTGGGATTTGTGCTTAATCAGAAGTTTTTCAAACAGTGAGCTTTGAGGGATGAGGACTAGCTAGTTGGTTCAGCAAATGTATGTTTGGTTAACTTCCCACCTCTGACAAAGAGCAGCACACAGCTGTTTCCCCAAGCTTGTCAGTAAGAGGACTATACTATATGTGATTGTTGTGATGGAGATTTGTCTTGGACACAGATACTGCAACTTAAAAACAAACTATCCACAACTTCAGTAAAACAGATAAAACTAGAAAAGACTAAATTACTGCAAGGAGCAGGCAAACCCAAAACAGATAGAGAAAACACTACATACTATTATCTAAGCTTGCTATTTTAACAAGCGTTCCCAGAGGAACTCAAACACTAAACTCACCACTTACTTAGTGCCTTGCTACACATATGGGATTACATCAGTTGTCAAAACTGACATTCCAAAAGGCAAACTGCAAT
Organism: Lates japonicus; assembly: GCA_033238685.1. NCBI lineage: Eukaryota > Metazoa > Chordata > Actinopteri > Centropomidae > Lates > Lates japonicus. The sequence continues at coordinate 238,868 of BRZM01000054.1, read as the reverse complement.
GTCAGTACCTGAGGGGCTAAATATGAACTATCACGCAATAAGTTTGAGCAGATCAACACAATGGCTGCAAAGATTTGTTATACCAGCTTGACTTAAAGGCCTTATCTTGATTTCTGACTCAACCAAACAATACCACAGTAGTTGCTAACTTGAGTTCACACAACATCCTTCAGCCTGAAACAACAGCCGGTAGCATCGTTCCGCTGCCAGTGAACGCATCACTGACTGCTCTGGCTGCAAGCCCAGCCGCTAGCAGGGCTAACGACAATAACGCTAGCTTCCTTCTTCATCAGCTTAGCCAGTTAGCATAGTGTGTTCCCCTGGTGAGAGGGAAATGAGCTATGCTACGCTTGAGAAGACTCCCCTCCTTCAGGGACACAAACACACACACTCCATGCCCAGGGTGTCCCTGCTGGTTAGACTCAGCTCTGTATTAGCGGTTCTGGCAGAAGCGGTTGGTTTGGTCATTGATGATGATGAGCCTGCAGGTCACATTGACAGCCCCTTTGCTCTCTGTGTTAAGGGATGCATGAAGCCCAACACTCCCTCAACCATTAGTAATCTATCACTTAATTTATATCACAGGAAAAAGAGGCTGTTGTCTGAAGAATCATAGTTGCTAAGTTGTACGTTCATCATATCTTAATATTGTTTTTAAAACCACAATAATCCACCCACAATTTTATGCAAACCTGCCATCATGTTTGTAGTCTAAACCAGAGAGGAGCAGTTGTGGAATCCACATTTACTCATACATTTACTTTAGTCCTATACTTAAGTCCAGTCTCCTGTACTTGAATGAATTGAAATAGTTGGAAAGATTACTGATTAATGTAATTTGGGAAAATAGTCTGCAGTAAGCAGTAATATCAATTCATGTTATTGCAAAAATACTAGCATGGTTCTTTTGATTTAACATGAAGACTTAAATCTAAACTCATCCAGTAAAAATCTTAATCATCACAGTGCAGCTCAGTGTGTCGGTGTGTGTTCGTTTGTGAGTTATTTTAAATGACAGTGTGTTTCTGTGTGTTACCTATATGTAAATGTGTGTGTGTGTGTGTGTTCCTGTTTCCATTGTGTGTGTTTCAATGTTTCCACTGCATTGTGTCTCTTGGGTAATCTGTATGTCAACACAGAAACCAACAGATATTTAACTCTCTGCGGCTGGAAACATAAACAGCAACAGAATCTGTGTGTGTGTGTGAGAGAGCGAGAGAGAGAGGGAGAGAATCAGGTCTGAGAGCTGGGAGATAATTGTTTTTCTCTTCTGGAGATGTGACTTCTACAAATTCTCCACAGTTTGTTTTTCAAATGCTTTCAAGGCCAAAACATCAAATCAGAAACGTTTGAAGGAAGAAAGTTGACATTCAGTTGCAAACACACAAGCAAAGATTTCCCATTTAAAATGGCTATATTCAACCTCTTTTTTTAATTACAATGAAATGCAATTTCAGCTCAAATCTGTAGCATCCCACAGCTTTACAGAGCTTTAAAGTGAGTTTCAGCTCGTTGTTTATCTGTCTGGACCAGAACTTCACTGTTTCGGTTGACACCTTCTGTTCTCATAGTGTTGTCTTCAGCTGCAGCAGGCAGCTGCCCTTAAAGAAGCTTAAAAAAGTCACTGTACACTACCTGCTCAGCAGCAGACAGACACAGTTAGAGACTCGCTGGTGAACACAGTGGAGCATGTACCAGCTAAAGAGACAGATATTTCCCTCAGGAGGTGGTAGAGACCAAAAACAGAGCTAAAAGCAAGTGAATATTGGACTTAGATTAATTGAATGAACACAAACATCTAATAAATCATCATGTAGCTCTGTAACAGCTGGATGCTGAAATAAGCAAATGATTAATAAAAAAGTTCAACATATCAACTTAAAATGTCCCGCTATAGCAGTATTGTTTTCACAACTTCTTTCTGCTGAGAACAAGTGCAACTAGAGAGGTAGTTATGTTTGTTCAAACACACTTGATAAAACTGTATTTTGACCTTCACTCTTTTACTGATTAGAATTACTGTGCAGTTCTACCATCAGCTGGCAACCCACCTCAGACTACTAGCTGAATGTGTCTGTGTTCTCTGATGCTCTTAAGTCTAAAGAGGCTTTTCTACTATAACAGTTAAGGAGATTTTTAAAGACAAATTTGTCAAGTTAAAAAATTATTTTTTCTGATGGAAAATATAAGCCGTCACTAACCTAAACAACAACTCAACCTCATCAGCTTGACTCACTCTCTCTCTCTCTCCCTCAGCTGCTGAGTTATTAGATTCCTGATTTATTTTATGCAGTCAAGCAGAAATACCATCAAAACTACACAGCAACCATAATGAGGTCCTTTGGTTTGGTTTAGTACTTCCTGTGTGTGTGTGTGTGTGTGTGTGTTGGTCGGTCAGGTTCTGCCTGTAGGCAACCAACAGGAAGTGGGACAGGAGAGAGGAAAGAAAGGAGAAACGGAGGACAACAGAGAGAAAGAGAGAGCAAGTCTGTCCTGATGAATTGAACACACACTAAACCAGATCCTTCAGTCACAGTTCATTTATCACATTAAAAGTGAGACAATGACATGAAAATAACTGTGTGTGTGTGATAATTTCCTTCAGAAACAGACATAAAAAATAGAGTGTTGGGAAGTTACACCCCCCCCCCCAAAATATAAAGCTGCAGACTACATAAAGCTTATTAAATTAGTGTGGGAGTTGTGTTGATGCAAAACAATTATTAACATTAACAAACATTAAAAACTATGTAACTTAAACAAACAGAAGCAGCAAGTCTTTCCAAAATCCATATGCCGCAGGAATTTAGGAGTAATATCTGCAGACTAATGGGCACTAATTCCCTGAATACACTGCCTGTGTTCCATGTGTGTGGTGGGCAGGTAACATGTTGGTTTTCATTTCAGTGCATGTGTTTAAAGGTTAGAGCAGCTACACAGAGTCTCATGGAGGCTGTGGATCCTCATCTAGAATTTCAGCATCTCACCAATTTTTCATGTGACACACTCGATTCCCAGCAAAAACAGAAAGGGAAAAGGTCCGTTGATAGTCATACTGACATCACACCAGCAACATCACATAAAACTGACACTGAAGGTGAAGGGCAGTAGTTTTCCCTTAGCGCTCGCTCTTTCTCTCCCTCTCTCTCTCAGACTACGAGTGAAGGCAGTATATACTAGTTTAGACTCAATTTGGGTCAAACTATCAAAAATGCCAGTAGCAGTAGTAGTAGTAGTAGAGATTATCACATTCATTTTTGTCCAGCGCTAACATACATACACACACACTGACGCCCAAGAAAAATTATGTCGCCAACCATCCTGTTAGATGCAGTTTTTAGAAAACCTGTCCATGCTAGCCACTCACTCACTGCTGCTAACAAAACTAGTAGAGTAACTACTAAAACTACTAGTCAACGCTTTGGGCAGTAATTGAATCCTCATTGGTGGTGTGATTTCATACCAGAAGAACTGTACAGTCGCTAATGTGTAAAACACATGTACTGCTCTTGCAGCGCGTACTCTTGTGCAAAGCTAGACAGCCAGTTAACATTTATAAATCCTCCAAGAAACACACAAGGCTGGACTTTTCTTGTATTTTACTGAAGTCTTGCTTCCACTTTTTGACATTTGCTTTTGATTCTTTTTTACTTTATGTTACAGAGATTTATAGAGCAGCGCTGTACTGTATAAAAAACATAGCCTAACTAACACAACAGTTACATATAATATTCAGTAACAACATGTATCCACCACTGTCCGTATCGTCTGTGCGTGTTCAACTGCAGCAGCTAGCAGAGTGAAACACGGACAGAACGCACACTGTGACAATGTTTCTAAGAACCAACTAAGCACAGAGAAACTCACTCTTACGCTGTTTACATGAACTGACAGAGCACTCACTTTTTAATTTATTTCACCACTAAATTATTTAATTCATTAACTTAACTTTAAGGACAACACCAATGTCTGTATATATTTAGTTTCCTTGATAATCCCCTGTGCATGACATGACCTTATTTATCACTATTTTTCAGCACAGTCTCACAGCAGGAGCCCATTGCTTGCAGTCAGCTAAAGATAACTTGAAAGGGTACTGTTACCAACACAACACTTTCTGGATATGTCTCAAAATAAATATGTTTTAATATGAAGCTTGTGGTACCACTTAAGTGCCAAACAACCACAGGAAATGTTAACAGTGTTAGCAAGGTTAGCTGTCCAATACTCGACTCATCACAAGTTTAGTGTTTCTTGTGGTGAGGTCTTAAACATTGCATGTATGTAACCGATGGCTTTACATCTCAGTGCCCTCTAGCGGCTGCAGTGATTATGACAGGAACAAAGGAAATCAGGTAAAATTATTATAGAGAAACAAAGCCTGCATATGGAGGAGGTCAAGACGGATGGATGGATCAGCAAAATATCACTTAAACATGGAAGACTGGTAGTCATTTTAACCCAAACCACAATGTTTAAAGGGATTGGAAAGGATTTGAATTCAATAAGCGTATTCAATTCTGGATTTGGATTTGATGAAATGATGTTGAACTCTGACCTTCGCTTCAGTCTTTCATAAAGTGAATGCACGTCAGATTGACAAAACTGAAAGAAATACTAAACCGGGTCCAGGAGTCAGAGAATTCAGGAAGACCATTTTAACTCTGGTTTGAAGTGAAGTTAGATTAAAACCAGTAAACTGAAGAGAAGTGAACTAAGTGAACTTCAGATCTGAAGTGAGCTGGAAATGTGAGCTCTTTACAGCAGCATCCAGCCTGCGATAATAATTGCTGCTATTCAGCAGAAGCCTGATGCTTCGCTGCAGAGGAACATAAAGGCTGATCGCCCCCCGGGAGGCCTTGGCCATGAAAGAGCCAATGAAAGAAAAAGACAGTCCCACTCTCTCCCTTTCAGAAAAACTCAACATGAATTTAATGCGTCAACATGGAGCCTGCAGTTACTGAAGCAATCTATCAGGGACAGAGGGAGAAATGAGAGCAGTTATGATTCAGAGCTTTCAACACAAGAAGCCGCAGAAACTGAGAGCTTCTGATTTTTGAAAAAAAATGCTGGCAGGAAGGAAAAACTCAACATGCAGTATAACTTATATTATTATTTCTAACCCTATAAATTCACATGATATAGAATCATTATGTAATAGTGTTTTATGCTTTGACCCAATGTATTATAGATTAACAAACCTGTCACCAGAGAGCAAGATGATATTGGACAAATCTGCACAACCTCAACTTGTGTTCAATTCAATTCTAATAATTTGGAAGTTTATACTGTTGGTTGGAGAAAACAAACATTCCAATGGTATCGCTTTGGGCTCTGGGTAATTGTGACAACATTTCTTACTTTTCAGTTTTTTTCCAAACCGAACAATCAATTGATTAACCAAGAAAATAATCAGGAGATTAATCCATGATGAAAATAATCATCAGTTGCAGCCCTATATACAATAGCTAAAAAATTAGGAATAGCAGAAAAACAACTACAACAGTACAATGCTGCATACACATGAATACATGAGTGAAAATGATCTAATGATATAATATATCATGGCAATGGTCAAAGGGCCCATTTTTCTGCATTGAGTACTTTCACTTTCAGTACTTGAAATTCACTTCTCTGATTATACTTAAATAACTGATATTGGTGGTAGTGGCACTTTTAGTTAAGTAAAAGATCTAAGTACTTCTTCCACCACTTTTTTTTTTCACAAGGAGTACAAAATATGTATATATTAAATTATGTTATTTAATACTATTCCTATTTCTGTCATTATATTTTGCGAGTGGTTTGTAACTGTGTCTTTTATTTCAATATTTCTTAGCTTAACTGAAGTGAAACCAATATCTGAATAAAGTATGCTTCCAGTAAGCCAGTTATGGTTGCTGAATTATTTTTTAGCCAAAAAAAGCTCAAATTAAATTAAAGCTTTTTTAAAAATACTCTGTACTGTGACTTTTGACCTCCTTACTTCTGATTGCTTGTAAAATTTGCTGATCCACTGACTGATGTTTTTTCATTCTCCTGTCACTCTCACTGTAAGTCACCCTGGATTACAGCGTTGGCTAAGTGACTAAAATGCAAATGTAATTACTACCTCAGTCGTCTGCAGATTTTTCCACATCAGCTCCAGCTGGTGGGAGGAGAAGGAGAGCAGCCGCAGTGCAGCAGACACCAACTTCTACCCTTGAGTCAAAACTGACGTCTGTGTTTCACCAGAGACGCAAAACTTCAAATAAAGTTAGAAACCACCAAGTCCAGCTGCTGTTTTCATTACACAGGCTCCTCAGTCGCTTTTAATCTCAGCTGTTTACACGCACGTCAGTCAGGACAGATACTATGGAAAAAGAAGATTTTTAGTAGATTTTAACTTAAAAGCTGAATACCAGAGCCTGACTGTGTCCTGTCGCACTAGAAATGTCTCCTCATTTCCATCACTGATTCCTCTTCCTCTCCTCCTGTTTTAAATGCTTGTTTAAGCTCTATGTCAACACATCTGTGACAAAATACAGCAGACACCAAAAAAATGAGAGAAAAGTAATCCAGTCAGTGATTTTATAAAAAAAATACAATACTTAACATTCCAGATTTTCTGATCACAACGTGCACCATATACACATTGAACAAATAAAAAAGAAGAAATAATTATTGTAAAAATGGAGCCATAAAACTGGGACGGAAATATTTAAACATATTTGGTCATACTTTAGTGTCTCTAAAACACGTGTTGTATGTGGTTAACAAATTTGTTTTTGTGAAGAAATTAAAGGAAATTTTAGTTCACAATGTGTTTCTGGTATGCCTGATTTCCTAAAAAAAAAAGTCAGGGTTTACAAAAGATGAATGAATTTAGAATAAAGAGATCAGTCAACCTAGGAACAAACATAAGGTCTAGGTGCAACATTGGCTGGTTTTGTCCAATATAGTGTAAGACAAACAACACCACATCTTGGACACTTCTCACCCTGATCAGGGCCTATATAGTATGGATAACAGCAGTCTCCCAGACCTCAGTCATTTCAGTCACAGTCACAGTCCTCTCACAAAATTGAATACAGGAAGAAAGTTCATTTTAGGGTTCAAACCTCGATTCACCCAGAGTTTTTCTGTGTGGAGTTTGCATGTTCTCCCTGTGCCTGCGTGGGTTCTCTCCGGCTTCCTCCCACAGACCAAAGACATGCAGGTTAACTGGTGACTCTAAATTGTCCGTAGGGTGTGAATGTGAGTGTGAATTGTTGTCTGTCTCTATATGTCAGCCCTGCAATGGACTGGCAATCTGTCCATCGCAGGGCCTCTCACCCAATGTCAGCTGGGATTGACTTGGAGTGTCTCCTGAATAATGCTCTTACAGGCAGCATACCAGACCTTCATCATCATGGTAACAGTAATAAACATGTAGTTATGCTTATGGTTAACCGCATCCTAATGTGGACTTTGTCTCTCTTTATACTATGCCACCTGCTGGACTGTCACAAATTCTACGGGCTAACAATAAAACCTACTCCTGGGCTGCAATAAGCTATATTGTTTAGTCTGATCCTCACGTTAAATACTGTCAGCTGTGCTACCTCTCAGTTTTTATCTGCACTTCCTATGTATGTGCCTAATCAACCAAAGACTCTTCAAGACTTTTCAGCAGGATGTTTGTATGAAGCCGTCACTAAATACAAATACACTATGACATATGAGACTGGGGGAGTTGGAGAACTTCACATTTGATGTCTATAAACAAAGTTGCGACAGAAGCTAGAAGGAAATAACTGTTAACACATTTAAATCTGTTCTAGTTGAACCCACTGAGGATATTTTTAAGTTTTTCCATTCTGAACTGAGACCAGAACTTGTCTTCATCCATTACAGTATAATGGTGTGTTGGCAGATTTCCACTGTAACAGCACCGGCTGTGGTGCCAGTAGTGATGAAGAGGCCAATGCATCAGACTGGGCCAGTGACAGTGACATTTCCTGCAGCCAATGCTAACCCAAATACTGCTGTTACTGGGTCTTTTCAAATTCGTTATCTTTATTACTGAAAACAGATACATGTTTGAAAGATGGCAGACACTGGAAAGTCTATAATGTCACTAGGAATGACTTCATCTTGGTGAGAAAATTACATCTGGTTTCTTTGAACAGCATCCCCTCAATTTGATCCGCACACTACTGGAAATGTAAAAATATTTATCTTTTGTATTTTTATAGTATTTAGTGATTACAATACATGATCTCATTTATTCATGATACATTTACCAAAGGTTTAACAGTTGATTTAGTGTTTAAATATGTGCAGGCCACTGAATGTGGTTTGTTCAAATACAGCTGTGAAACTGCAGTCAGCTGTGAGGGATAATTTGGCACAAACACAAATTTAACACTCCTATCAGAGAGCATGACCGGCTGAGGCAGCATCCAGCTTTTCAATTAGTGTGACACACACACACACACACACACACACACACACACACACACAGTACCTCAGGCCGCAGCTGACTAGCCTGCTGTATAAACTGTCCAAACATGCCTGCTGCTCCGATGACTCATAGGCTGTTTAGTGTAGGTGAATACACCAGGTGTGTGTGTGTGTGTGTGTGTGAGACCATGTTAGGATGAATGAGTGACCTCGCTGAATCATCTTCCTCCTCTACTTGCTCTAATTTGCTGTCATCAACAGAGAAAATCCCTTCTGCTGCTGCTGTTCTCCACAGCTCTGATTTCTGTTTAATCATTTATTTAAAATGTAAAAACAAACACTTGGAGAAATTCACTCCACATTCAGAAACGCTACAGATATCAAAACACAACCATCAAAAAAAGAAGAAGTATCTTGTTCCAAGATAAGTCTCCTAAAAACTCAGTTAACATACAATAAATTTGCAACAACAAAATTACTTGAATGAAATGTAATGCCACCCGCTCTAAGGTGTTTCAGTAGCCTAAGTCTAACCACGCAGAGATAATGACATGAACCCCCTGAGCTTTAAAAATCTTTTATCCCGCCCCAACAATCTGCCTACACTGCACAAGAACATAACACTCTGGACTTGAAAAATGTTTGCCCAAGAGGACCCTGAACGGGAAAATAAATTAAAGTAACAAGTGTTTATTTGAATTTACTGTACGGTATAAGATCTTTGGTCTGTAACTAAACATCAACAATCATCTTAAGAACTGCAGTAGAGGGGTTCAGTTCATGTACGAACGAATCTTCACTAACTAATCTTGAAGTGACTATACTAATCCTCTGTTGTCACTGACTGAATCAGTAACAGGCTGCTCAGCCATTAACCTTATGTACAGTGCTTTACAAGCTAGTTTTATGCTGAACTGAACCTGACAGCTTGGACCAGAGACAGACTGAAAGGCTAGAAAATCAGCACTGAATGCTCCATCTGTATGCATGGTGAAGCATTCACTTACTAAGATACATTCCAAATTGCATTTGAATGTAATGTCTGCACTTACTGACATATGTACAGTAGTGCATTTTAAAAGCGATGCAATTACTTTAATGTGTGATTTCCACCTCTAAGCCGCAGGCCATTGCTTGAAGTGTTACATTGTTGACTGAGTAATGCTAATAAAGTTAACCAAATTAAAAGCTCTAACTGACAATACATTTTTCTTTACCAACAGTTACACCAATTATTTTGCCACTGGGGTCAGATGTATAGTTCTGACATATTTAGCAAACACCTTTGAGACATTTTAGGTGTGATAAATTTACACAGAGATGTGACTTTACAGCACTGCATAGGCCTACATGATTCATCTGGAGTGATGTTTGTGTCCACCTGCTGAACCTAAGTCCAATATTCATTCTCTTTTAGCTCTGTCTTTGGTCTCTACCAACTCCTGAGGGAACTGTCTGGCTCTTCAGCTACTAAATTCTTCACTATGTTCACCATCTAGTCTCTAACTGTGCCTGTCTCTTTTGCAGCTGGCTGCGGCAGCTGGAATGCAGATACTAAGCCAGATAGTAAATGCGCCACAAAACCAAAACTAGGAGCTAAAAGAGGCTAAAAACCTCTGTAGATCTGAGGAGATGCTGGTGATTCTCTGTGGGATCAATACTGTGAGAGACCCCATTCATAGCTGGTCCTGACTGGGAAACAGAATCTCCATTATGTAATTGTCAGATAATCCCAGATTAAAGGTTTTGGGTGTTTGTGAACAATTGTTTAATTAGTTCATACAGATCCACAAACTGTGCTCAGGGTTTTAAAGGGGTTTTCCAGGATTTTGAAGCTTTTTTGGAAGCATGACTCATCATTCAAATGTTTTCTTCTTTTTGTAAGGGTTTTCTGGGGTTTTTCACAACATATGTACAGAAAACTATAAAATCTATAATTGTATCTCCGTGGTTATCTATTGCAGAGCATTACATTTTCGCCCCAAGCTGCAATTTTTGTCAGCATGTTCTAATGAGTTTATCTGAACTCTGTAGTGTTTTTTCCTCTTGGTAATTTCAGTTTCTTCGGGTGAGAAAAATAACATTCATCACCTGAAAATGCATCTCGCACCTCTAACAAGATCTCTGTTGTGCGGCTCATTAAGAGTTCATCTCAGCTCAGCCTCCAGGTTTTCTTGTTTTATCAGATTTGGTAACATTATGATATTATTATATCTGTTATTACCCACACAGACTGTGGTGTGCCATGAGTTAATATAAGAAATATATTTTATCTTCTGAATTTATCTTTCTTGTGTTTACTGTCATTATCCTGTTTATCCTCCTTATTTTATATATTTGCGTAAAATTAGTGGAAAAAGTTCAGCAATGCTGCCTTCAAGTCACGTGGGAAACACAGCTACACAGACAGAAACATAAAACATAAAAGGTTTTAAGTTTAAAATGTGTCTTCACTTGTAGCTCTATTGGAGATAGAATCTATTTCCATGAGTGGAAGTGATTGTGAAGTAGCACTTCAGCGTGATATAATGCAAAAGTAAGGTAACAAGTTGAGTGATTGGTTTGTTTCCTAATTTAGTAGTAAGTATTTAATTATATCCTTTACAAAATCATGTCAATTTATCACGTGAAACATTTTACATGCTCATCATCATGTAGAACATCATTTCACATTACAAACAGATGTCTGACTTTGAGACATTTTAGTTGTGATAAATTTACACAGAGACGTGACTTTACAGCACCACATAGGCCTACATGATAAATTCACATATGGTCACATGTATTTGGATGACATGTGAGGCCATCACTTTTACTTCACTTTTTAAGTTTGAAATAACATGTTAAACACATGAAATTCACATGAGAGCCATGTCTGAAATCCAACAAGTCCTCCAGACTAAACAACCATAGGGGTCACTTGTTCCTACTCTCAGTTACAACCTATAGGAGGGTACCAGTGGCAGGTGTACCAGAGCTTTGTCATCATGGTAACAATAATAAACATGTGATTAATGTTGTGGAATGGTTAGGATTGAGTAGGATTAGGCATTAAAGGTACTCGGTTAGCTTTAGGAAAAGATTGTGGTTTGGGTTCAAATTGGTTGTGGAATGGTGATGGACTAAAGAAACAACAATGACTAGTGGGTTCAAAAAGGAAGTGAACAGTGGTCTCCTGTGTGAAAGACCTGTGTTTTGTTGACCCATCCATCCACCCTAACCTCCTCCCATCATGGACTTTGTTGCTGTGGGCCATAATAAGCTGCTGCACAGACTGCAACCTTTTTTTTTTTTTTTTTTTTTTTTTTTTTACAGGAGGACAGTCTCCTGAAATCACTCCCTCATTCACTCATTCATCACAACCTACATTCTCCTTGGTGAGCAATAAACTGAGATTTCACTCATAATTCATCATCATTTTACATCACCACTGACAGCTGACAGTCTCCTCCAGTGTCATCCTGCTCTGAAACAACTGCTATGCTGCTCCCTGTTTATCTAATGTAGTGTGGCATATTTACACACAGGAGAAGAGTCACTAATGTGAATGTTTTACATGTTGTATGACAGACGAGTTTCTCCCCAAGGCTCACGCGGCGACTCCTGAATAACAACTCCCTTCATCTGCTCCTGAGCTTCTCTGCATTGCTGATGGGTGAACTGTAAGAGGCAATGAGCGACGGTAGCTGGTCTAAATTTTAGAATTTAAATATCAGTATTTAACCATGACAAAGATCCACTTCGTTTAGATAGCAGTGATTTTAGCCCTCTAAGAAAAACCCACAAGAAAATTATCATCTAAAGCCTAAAAAGCTGTTTTCTGGCACAGTATAGACCTGCTTCTGTTTAGGTTTTAGCTTCAATCAAACTGAAGGATAAACCAAAGTGTGTGGGAGGGATAAAATCCCCACCAGGGCTTCTGAAAAACATCTCAACCCAAATGAAAAAAAAAGAGAGACAGAGATGAGCAAGAGAAGTGGACCGGTCGCCTCGAGACAGAATCTGACAATTATCAGAAGAGCAATGTGAAAGTAGGGAAACAAACAAACAAACAAACAAACAAAAAATCTCTCTCTCTCTTTTTTTTTTTTTTTACTTACTGGCAGTTATTTCATTCAGCAGACTTTTCCTCCTATCAATAAACTATGACTGTATAAGCTATTTACAACCCCATATATTCAACTGCTATTATATTAACATACTAATATGAGCTTCATCGTAGAGAACCTTTATTGTGTCTTTAATCTTCACAGAAACATGAAAGTCCTGTTCACATGTGCCACAAGCAGTCATGTCATAACATGAATCTGATCCAAAACCACATTTTGGCACCAGCTGGGTACTGAAAACTGTCTTTATCAAGCACAGGTGTGTGTTATAACATAATGATGCTCAGCCATGTAGCCAGACATCAAAGCATGTCATCCTAAATATGACTGGTAATATCACAGATCTTCATTCAGGCCAGAAGGTGTTAAGCAACAAATCATTCTACCAAAGCAACAAAAGAGATTATGTCTGGGTGTATTTTTAGAATGTAATAACCCATATTTATAAAAGGCCTTATATTCTTACCATCCACTTGAGTGGCAGGAATTAGATTTTTTTTATGCCACATCCTAACCCATGGATGAGGGCTTTTTTTTTCTTCTTTTCAGCCCATCCTCTTGTTTTTATGCATGTTTTCAATTTGAAAATTTGTTTTAAAAAATCTGAGTGAAAACACTGGATATTTTGTTAATTACATCATCCCATATCATCCTCTTCTTCTGCAGTGGTTACACTACTACCCGGTTATGGTTTAGAAAAGATGGTGGCTTATGGTTAAATGGTTAAAAGAAACCAATGCTGACATTCATTCTGTCCATATAACAACACTCCAACTCCACCATTCACCTTTCCTGAGAGAGGACAGTCACTACTGCACCACCACAAGGCAACTATTTTAACGCTTCCCTCAAAAATATGAAGATCTGAAGCAAATCAGCTCCTATACAACAAAGCTCATTAGTACTCAACTTAAGTGAAATTTCAAACCATATCGCTAATACAGCTAACTGTAATTACACTGCAACCAATTGTGACAAATGACCTGTTACCAGAGGCTAAAGTGATATGATTAAAAGGTATAAGTGGCCCGCACATTTTTGGAGATGGAAAGCTGCTGTTTGTGATTTTTGCTACCATGAAGTCTACAGATGATTTTCCCAATCCAACACTCTGGATACTTTGGATAGAACAACTACAACAACTGGACAAACTTCCATGTTTCCAGTTTTCTGTGGTTATACCTGCTGACCAAATGATTAATCACAGTGATTCTGGTGACCCTCCTGACCTCAAAACTGAATGCTCAGATTTTCGTGAAAAGTCAAGGATGAACCCTTTAGTTTTTATCGACCCCATTAACTTACATTTTTAGCCCTACTACCTGCAAGACTTTAAGAATAGAGGAACCATCCTATTTCCAACACTAGGCAACTATTCAGGCTGTGATGAACACTGCAGTGGGACTTTAAACTGTCAAGGTTGTTGTAAAAATGGTCACTGAATCATCTATTTCTCAATCTATGAATACATTCATTGAAGTGCAGACACCTTATTGGTCTTATTAGTCTGCACCTGTGGGAATGTCTGGGAAATAGGTGAATATAAACTCACTCCCGTGTTGTTGTTTTTCATTTAAACTGAGTTGTACGGGTACAGGTGTTGCAGCAGTCTTACCTGATGATGTCATCGTTGTGTCCCAGGTAAAACCTCTGGCTGTGCTCTCTGGTGTTGTAAACCACGCCGACCCCGGCCACGAAGTACACCACCTCCTTCCCGGCCGTGTAGTACAGGTTATTCCGGCACTGGTGGCCCCGGTACCCGTAGACCCAGTCCAGTCTGAGCCGGCAGCCCGGGGCGCTCCGGTCCGACATGTTCACTCATCTGAGGGGGCACCGTGTCCGCCGCCGCTGCCGCTTCTTTCAGTTCAAGATCCTCCAAACCAGAAGAGCAGATTTACTGATATTTCACTTAAGATGAGATGATTTTTGATTTTGTCCGCAAATAACCTGACGACTGTTGATACGTTTCTTCGGCTTATTCTGATTATCTTTATGTTTGGGTTTATTGGAGTGGTTCTTGGTCAGCGCAAGAGTTCATGTCATTTCTTTTTAACGGTTAATGAGTAAAGCTGTGGACATGAGATTTTCTTCGATTCTTCATTCTTGATTTCCTTGTTGTTTATGTTTTTATCATCGAGGACAAAATTAAAGAATCCAGAGGGGAAGAGACGTAAAATATATCGGCACATATGTTGATTATCATAATTTAATTCTGAAAAATCAACACTCTCATCAAAACCAGCACTGGAAATGTCATAGTGCTCTGTCCTTATCCAAACAGGAAGAACGAGGAGGCTGAGTAACTGATATAAAGCTCCCCCCTGGAGGGATATTGTCCAACTGATGCTTAATAATCAGTTTATTATCACTTCAGTTAATTTAATGTCATTTTAATCCTCCTCTGTCTGCGGCAGTCAACAGTGAAATAAAGTGACTTAACATGGAAGCTCTCTGGTTATGGTTCCTATAATATTCCCTTTTATGGGTCAGTCAAGGTAAATAGTGAGTTTACAGTGACACTGTTATATAATCTGGCTTTTATTTTGCACCACCTTCTACAGCTTCACCACAGAAACTGTTATTGTGTTTGTCTGTGGTATTTTAGAAGAGTTGCAGAGCTGATCATTTTCCATCTCTTATTACATCTCTATAGTATTTCCACAGTTTTGCATCCAATTAAAAATCAACTCTTACTGCTCATCTCCTGCGCACCTTAGGGCCGACTGAGAATCATTATAGTTCTACAGAGAGTTTCTGCTGACTTCACTCCGCTCTATGGTTCTTATCTCCTGTGGTTTGAGTGTAATTTCCTTTAATATTCCTAAAGGGACTAATAGTGTTTTTATTATACCCTGGAGTTAATTCATGCCTTGCGGTATTTAATATTCTAGCTATACTTAAGACATAAGATCTTTTCTTTTTGTATTTATAATGCGGTTACAATAGTTGATTTGTGAATCCAAAGGAGCGCGCTCCGAGCCTCATTCATAATTTCTGCCTCAGCCTGGAATATTCTCCGCCTCATTTCACCTCAACACGGTGCAGATGTTTTCTTTTTTTACTTTTCGAAGACGAAATAAAACAGAAGAAGAAGAAACAGAAACAGAGAAAATATCCTAGCGCTTCTGGAAAAGTTCTCGTCACGTCCAAAAAAAAAAAAAAGACAGAGAGACTGTTAGGGCAAAAAAATAAAAACAGCAAATGAACACACAACTGATGGAGGATTCTGCTCCTGGAAAATATAATCCCTCCTCACACTAATCCTCGACCTCGGAACCAGCCATGGTTACTACAGCACGGGTGGGTTTTTTTTTCTCTCCTCTTGTATCCACTGTGTGTTCACATCATCCCTGAGCGGTGGAGAAGGTGCCGCGGCTCACAAACCCATTCACAAATCTGTGCGTGAGTAAAATCCACCAGAGTCGACGGGGGACAGGATGTATAATAATCCAGTAGCCTATCACAAAATAAAAGAAGCGGATTATTTCCACTGCGAAATGATCGGGCAGTTCCGGAGAGAGCCTACGAGAAAGAGGGAGAGAGCGAGCGACAAAAACAAATGTTTAATCCCCGCGGATGATCCAACTTCAGCGGGCAGAGGAGGGGAGAAGCCCCGGGTTCAGACCGCAGCATCCCGGCCGGATGATGGGAGAGGAAAGTCCTGATTCCCGGCAGGAGGAGCGCATCCCCCGCTGCCGCTGAGTCCCTCCACCCAATGACAGGCAGACAGACAGAAAGACAGGCGCACAGACAGACAGACGGACTCAGCTGGTCAGTAAACCGGACTTCAGACGCCTAATGGAGACCCTCCCTGACCGCCGAGTCTCATCACAGTGATGTTTTCTCGCTCGTTTTCGGACTGACAAGCAGAAAGCATCAAGAGAGCCACAGCAGATCGTTACACAGTGTTTCCGCTGTTCGCCCCTAGAAATAAAAGCCCTTCGAGTAAGAAGGGTGCATTAAAGTGCTGCCAGGTCTCGCGAGGAATAATGTTCCCTCTGGACCTTTCCATTCAGTGCCAACCCAGGGAAGGGTGGGGGTGTGGGGTGGACGGTGTTGGTGGTTTGGAAACTGAAGGGGAGTACCCACATGCTACATTTTGTACTCAATCACTATACTTCTCTGCAATTTTATACTTCTACTTATATAAATTTCAGGGGGAAATATTATAGTATTTTTACTGCACTATATTGATGCAAGAGCTATTTACTTTGCAGATTAAGATTTACATACAAGCCTATTATGATCTTATAAAATACCATCAATATCGATCAATGAGCAAAATAGTTAGAATTCTTTCCACCGTAAACGGGGTTGTACAATTTAGAATAAAGGACTTTTTGTCAATCATCTGACGACCCCTTATATCTGGTGACCTTTCTGTATATGAAGAAGTTTAAATTAGCTCCACCTCAAGCAGCCACAACGGTAACAGACTTTTGTACACTTTGAATGTACTGGTACTTGAGTAGAAGCTTTGAATCCTTTTTCCACCACTGGTGTGTGTGCATGCTGTTTTCACAGCAACATTCGGCTTTCCTCTCCTGTTTTATGGAGGATCAGAGGAGAATAAATTCACATTTTTCAATTTTATTTTACTCTGATTGTTACTCTTTTCATAGTAGGCCTGAATGTTTATTTATCAAGTAGGCCTAGTCAAATCTCTTAAACGTGGCAGCCATAGTCTTACAAAAGTTGAGAATAGGCTTACTCATAGCCCACATGTCATCCATATATTTAACATCTTGAAACACAACAAGTTTAAACTCCTCATTAATATTTATGTTATATATCAGCTAGCAAATCTAGGACTTTATTTTGAAGGTCACATCTTCGTATTTCCGCTTGTATTGTGGTGGTTTGTCACTCGCTTGTCGCAGCTCGGACTCGGGAGGTAACCACGACGCACGGAGAGAAAACACCCCGGCTCCGCTGGAGAGGACGCACGGCCGCGAAGGTTTGTGGGACTTTGTGTTTTTTTCGGTCAGTTTAAAACCGTTCGTGTGTTTTTACCAGCGGGGAATACAAAAACTACAAATACCAGCAGCAGCGACGGAGGAGCTGTCCGCGGTGCTGAAGTCCAGGAGAGGCGCTGAATGGGGAAACTGTGGGAGAGAAAGTGACAGTTTTATCTCTGTAAAACATTTCATTACATGTCAGTTGACTGTGTGTTACATTAGAATGTAAACAGTGACAGGCACAGAGAAAAATATTATAAATGAAATTAAATAAAACAACGATAACTAAAGAAACAAGAAGATAATAAAAGGTGCATAAAAAAACAAAAGAAAATGAACTTAAGTTCTGAAAACACTTTATGATAAACATTAAATAAGCCATTCAGATTATTATCAGTGGTATGAGGCAGACAGAGACTATGAGAGGACTCAGGCAGTGAGGTCATAGATAATTAAAGAGGACAGACTGACCTGAAAACCCCTAAAATCAACATCGTTGTCTGTGACCTTACACTGCATGGAACAGCTGACTGTCTGCTTCTGCCAGCAAAGGTGATTTGCCAAACCAGCTGGAACCTGATGATACCATTCCCTGTCGTTCCCTTTAGCTTTAAGTCTACATTTTCTCTCAGTTAGGTTTACATTTAGATACAGTCAAAGTTTATACAATGAAACCAAGACTGATTTTGCATTAGGTTTATTAGAATTGTTAACATTTAAGAATTTTTTGTTTCTGTATTTGCAGTTAACTTTCTATAAGTTTATAGTTCGCAGAGGTAAGGCTAGAAATATGAACAACAAATGTTTATATGTAGGTAATTTAGTTACTGTGTTTTGTCCACCCCTCATGTCTCTTAAATGGTTTGGCCACACAGTATACTGCACTGTATATGGTCCCCTCCTGTGTTTTTAGTCAGGTCACTCAAGTCATTCATTCATTATCTATACCACTTATTCTTAAGGGTCGCTAGGGGGCTGGAGCCAGTCCCAGCTGACATTGGGTGAGAGGCGGGGTACACCATGAACAGACCTCCATCCATCATAGGGTCAACATATAGAGGAAAAAACAGCCATTCACACCTACGGGCAATTTAGAGTCACCAATTAACCTGCATGTCTCTAGACTATGGGGGAAAGTCACAGTACCCAGAGAGAACCCACACAGACACAGGGAGAACATGCAAACTCCGCACAGAAAAGTGCCGGGCGAACCGGGGCTTGAACCCAGAGCATTCTTGCTGTGAGGCGACAGGGCTAACCACTGTACCACCCAGTTTAGTTCACATAGCTTTGCCTTGTGTCGTGTTTTGGGTAACTAAAAACCCGATCCAAAAACCTGCATCCAGTGACTTGCTGCTCGCTTCATAACACTCAGACTGGAAATACATTTTTAATGGTTTTCTACAAGGTAACACTGCAGACTGAAGTGGAAACTCCCTACAGAGGCTCAAATGAGTTTTATTTATAATGGACCATCTGGGAATGGCTATGTTTGTGTGGGCTGGTTTGGAGTCTGTTGTTGTTATGTTAACCTCAGAGGTGATAATCGTACCCAAAGGAGCTGTATAAGAATCTATAAGACTCACAGAGTGGGTGAACTCAATAACAGAAACTCGTGAACACCACAATATGATCAGCTCCTTTGTGACAGTGTCAGCAAAAACCGAACTTTAAACACGTGGGAAGCTTTATTGTGTTGTGAGGTTTTCTGCTATTCTGACCACTCCCTGTATTCGCTGCCTAATGTTTGTTTTTGTCTCTGACAGGACCACAATAATTGGTGGAGGAAGTATTCAGATCCTTTACTTGAATACAAGTACTAATACAATGACATATCATCAATCTTTGATATTTGAGAAATTGTGTCTGGAGTAATCAGGATATTATTTAAGTAAAGAAAAAGATTTCAATAACCTGGCTACATGATATCATGTTGTCTTTGTGGGGTGAGGCAAACAAAAAAAAAAAGAAAAAAAAAAGAAGAAGAAGCAATCACATCACTACAAAGGGTCACCAGATAAATCTGAGGGGTCATGGTACACAGATGTATTTTTAAGTACATGTTGCTGATCATACTATGACATTTTTACTCATGTAAAGTTTTAATGGTAATTATGCAGTGTGGTATATATGATCTAAATACATTTACCACCTCTGCTGTTCTGTTAAACTCACATACAAACACCTCACTGTTCCTACTGTATATATGATGTAATGCTGTGTTTGTAGCGCTGTTTGTTATTTGTGTGTGTGCGTGCGCTATATATGTCATCTGTCAAGGGGATCAGAGTAAACAACACACACACACACACTAATCCAACCTTTGTTCTACCACAGGACTTCCCCTCCTGTCTGCCCTCACCTTGACATCAACATCAACATGAAGGATTTACACACAAACACACACGTACATATGCACGCACAGATCTAATTATAAAAGCTGTGTTTTCCTCTGTGCACCATGACAACAACACACACACACACACACACATACACACACACACACACACTCACTCACTCACTCACTCACCAGTCTGTAGGTGAAAACAGCTGCTGCAGCAAGACAATAAAAAGGTCACACTGTGCTGCTGCCTGGATGTTGAGTTGAAATGTTTCAGAGATTAAACCCTCATTGGTAAGTCCAAATAAACACAAAGTCACATTCGAGCTCAAAAGACAACAAACAATTCTTTGTTTCACTCAACAGATTTCTCCTGGAGCTTTCACCCACATCTCATGGCATTCATAAGCAGATGACATTTGCTTAGTGGTCATCACCAGTGTTGGACAGTTCATTTACTCAAGTAATACACTTCAGTAAAATGTTGAGGTACTTTGCTTAAGTTTTTTAATTTGAGGCATTTTTCTACTAGTACTTCACTGCATTTCAGAGGGATCACTCAGATTTTTACTCCACATACAAACCATGGAGTGTTTGTTTTTATACTACACAGTATAATGCATTGTTAAAGATAGAACTACCCAGCAGCAGATAAAATAGCTAAAATTAGCACAGCCTTGACCAGGTACAACATTAAAATGACACTTTAATACGCAACATTAATGCGCAACTAATGATCTGCAACAGTAATAGTGTAATACAGTATAATACATATACCACTACTCATAAGCACAACAACTATTTTTTACTTTTGCTACATTTTGCTTCATGATTTACCCACTTTTACATAATATATTCAGTGAAGGCCTTTTACTTGTAACACTGTGGTGAGGCAGGATTATTTGTACAGTAGGGATAGACCGATTATCGGCCGGGCCGATTATTGGCGCCGATATTCGGTATTTTGATGCATATCGGCATCTGCCTTTTTTTTTAATCCGACGGCCGATAAGAGGTCAATTTAAAACTGGGTTATTTTGGCTCTGATGCAGCTGCGCCTCTCTGTCTGCAGTCACTACTCTGTCTCCAGCATTGTCCCACCCACAGCACCATCTGATTGGTTACACGCAGAGCTACGGGTAACAGCCAATCAGCAGTGAAAGCTGTGCATGCGCAGCGCTCACACACACTACGGAGAGGAGAAAAAGTTTTGCCGGTTGGAGAAGCTCCGGAGAGCAGATATATGTTTCTTTATTTACGGTAGAAAACTTTAGGGAGCTATTTATTTGTTTAAGTTTTCATTTAACTTTATAAGACATGCTGCTGAGCCTGGTAGCTCCCTGCACTTTTGGTTAGAATTTTAAAACAAAGATGTCTATTGTCTAAGATAAAAAAAAACCTTTAACATGTTGCAAATCTGAAAAGCTGTTTAATAAACATATGCTTAAAAGCATTTAAACGAAGTTAAGTATTGGAGTTTGTATTATTCAAAATTTTGACGCCAATATTTTCACTATTACTGCAAATGAATATCAGCTCCAAATATCGGTTATCGGCCTCCTTGACTACTAATAATTGGTATTGGTATCAGCCCTGAAAAAAACATATCAGTCTATCTCTATTGTACAGCACCTTCTACAACAAGGCAATTCAAAGTTCTTTGTATGAGATAAAATTTTAATTTAACAAAAAGAAGTAGCAAATGTAACAAAGCCTTGATGTAAATGTATTAAAAGTTGAAGCAGACCTCAGGTTTGTTTCAGATCTGCAGTGGTGGAAGAGGTACTCAGATCTTTTACCTCAGTAAAAGTATTACAGTGTAGATATACTCAAATATTTACTCAAGTTATGAATGTGCAGAAGTATTTGCATCAAAAATTACTTAAAATAACAAAAGCAACAGTCTTCCTAATGAAAAATGGCTCACATTAGAATAAACTATATCATTTTATTGGATTATAATTATTGATGCACTGATGTGAACATTACATACTACATTATATTCTGCTGGCCAGTCTATAATAATAAATCATGATTTATTAGTTGTTATTATCCACTAGTCACATGTAAGTGTCAGTGAGGGGAGGAAAGAAGGGGGTTGTTGTGGATAAGCTGGAGACAAGACATTCATTTACAGCTGACACGTTAATAAACAGACTTGAAGATATACACATTTTCCAAAATCTGTAAAAAGTGAAAATGGTTTGTCAAAGGGTTTCAATTGTGAGGAGGTTTGTGCCAGATAGCCAAAAAGTATAGGGAATAAAGTGTGGTATATTAGAGAAGAGTTGGTGAACAAATTATTCTGCATGTCAACTATCTGTTGTCTCCTGCTCATCTTGCACCATCTAGTGGCAAAAATACAAAAAGACACTGACCCTCAAACTTCGCTTCTTTGAGGCCTCTGTCAAGTATGATGAAGAGTTTCACGTGTCAGCTCAGGCTTTGAGATGCTGTTGAGGGGGAGGAGCTTCCTACTCCGGCCAGAAATGACCTACAAGAGCAGTGAGAGTGAACCAGTACGGTAAAGTTGTGGTCTGGACAGATAAACAATGAGCTAAAACTCACTGTGAAGCTCTGTAAAGCTGAAGGGAGCTGTAAATTCAGCTGATAACTACCTATAGATTCACCATCACACTATCCAGAATATGCACTGTTTTCATGTTGTCATTTCATACAGTGTTACTATAGAAATATGATTATAGCTGCTTTAACAAAATATAAAACTGGCATCTATAATACAATACAGTCTACTTACATGTAAAAGTGATTTTGTCTTTGTGCCTTTTCCATTGAAAGTCTACATATGCCTGTAAATCACTGAAAATATTAACGTTTTAAAAATGTCCTTCCACAGGCGTAAATAAGATACAGATCACAACAGCACTATCAGCTGGTTTTCTCAGCTCGTCTCTACAGAGAGAGGTACAGTAGACAAACAGTAGACAGAGTCTGTGAACTGTGTGTGTTTAATTAAACACTCTGCATGGAGTTTGTAATCCCGACAAATCCCTGCCCCCTGTGGTGTAATACATGCATGCACATACAGGCACATACAGGCACGTACACACACACACACACACAGGGTCATTTTGCTTTAAGAAAAGTTGGCTTTGATGAGGTCTGTGGTGTCCATGGGGAACAAACAGCTTGAAATAAATCACCAGACTTCACTGATTGTCTCAGTTTGGGAATTAAAGGATCAGGTCACCCAAATCACACAGAAACACATTTTCCTATTTCTTTCTAGTAGTATCAATCCCTGCAGATTATTATGGTCTTAATCTTGCAATATCTTTCTTTGGGGTTCCTGCCTCCATCCAAATACGATGGAGACCTCTAAATTTGTTCTGCTCAAAACATTTAACATTTACATTTTAAACATTTAACAGCAGCATGTCCCAGTAATTCTGGGAAGATGTGGCGAGACCTCACTTAAGGCAGTTTGATCATAGACTTGGTATAACCAGTTGTCTCATATCAGTTGACTGACTGATGTCCAGTTAGCCTTTTCTTTTCTTTAGTTGATCTTTCCTGCACAGTGCGACTGCCTGGCTTTGTTAAGCTCCCTGCTACAAGTGTGCACATTCAGGTCTGTGCTTAGTCTTAATTTTTTAAGTCTGAACATTTAGGTTTCTGTCTGCAACCTCTGTTTTGCAAGTTTGCACATTCAGTATCAGGGTTGCGAGCTTGCTTTCATGAAGTATACTGACATTACAGCAGACCAACAAGGCTCTTGCGCTGGTTGGCAAAAACTCCAGATGGTGTTATACTAAATGGCACCACTCTAAGTACAATACTATTACTGGTAGCAGTAGATTGTTACATTGGCTGCATCCACATGTTACTGATATTTCAGTAACAGAATATCTTTTTTAGCCTTGTCTCAATATTTGTTATCGTTACCAATTTGTTATGGTACAGTTCTGGAAATTTAGGGACACAAATACGTTTTTTGTCCATCTTTAAGGGACACTAGAGGTCAGCAGTAATTAGCTGTACCCACAAAGGTCAATGCAGGTGGCTGCACAGAATCAGGTAAAATGACCACTTCAACATCTAACCTATAAATCTGTATAAATCTGAGAACTGATGAGATTAAAAGGTGGACAGATTCAAATGCACATTGGTATAACAACACAGGTAGATGGCTTATATTTTAAATACCAGCAATGGATTTGTTTGGCCAAAATAATTTTTACTAGTAATACACATACATGTATGTATATACTTATATTAGGCATTTGAACTGCTTCACAAAATTCAGTGATTCAGAGGTCTAACGGACAATATGATCTATTAACTTCACACACGTCAAAACAAAATTGAGTCTGTTAGGTTCATTTTAAAAGCATTTTAATGGCTTTTTGCACATATGTAACAGAGATGGGGAGAAGTCTACGGGTGCAGATCCAACTAGCAGTGACCCCTGGTCCACATCACACGGACTACCTCACCTACAAAGCCCAGCCCAGCCCCGCCCACCCCCACCCACCCCCATCGTGGCATCGTTGATTGTGCAATATGAAGAAATATCTTGTTACTATGATTACAGTGACAGAGGAATGCACACTATATTTATCAAATTGCCAGAGAAGGTAGCAAAAAGAAAAAAAAAATCAAAATAAAAGAAATCAGGAACCATTTCAGGGCCAATCCCAGAGTGAAGTGTTTTTCAGTTACTTGAAGTGTCTCACCAACATAAAGCCTGTGCTCCACCTGAACAACCCCACCGCCAGCTGTGGAAAAACAAACACACCCACCTTTTAAACTTTTGGGCTGATTCCTCCTGTTTTGCTTCCACTTTTCCTGGCAGGTATGGAAGTTAATTAATGACAAAATTAAAAGTGGTCCACAAGAAATTTTAAACTTTAATCAAGCAGGTCTAGATTTGTGGCACATTAATTAAAAATCTAAACTCACCTTTTTCTGGCAGATTTAGCAAAATATAGAAACATGCTTCAATAGAGTACGCCCCCTTCAGGATGTTATAATCAGATATTTTGCTCAGTTAGAGATACAATCCCTGATTAAGAAATTACCAACAGCTAGACCATTGACTGTTAAAGCCATTTGGCCCTATCATAAAATTAGTTTGAGGTGACAAATTTAGATTTAAATTTGAGCTTAAGCCATGGAGTGTTTGCTAGCTTTTGAGTACAAAATGGAACCCTAAATTCCCCAAACCACCTCACTTTTGAAACTCGTGGATATTTTGGTATTAGGAGGTGCTACTGGTTCAAATAATACAATTAAGTAGTATTTCAAAGTTTTGGCACACATGGTAAACAAACTACCAAAACTAAAGCATGCAAATTAAAGAAAACATGCAACAGGAAAGCTGTTCACTCAATATGGTCTTGAAATATTGATATAAGTCACAAGTCAGCCCTTAAAAAAGTGTTATCATGCTTACAAATCTGTTTCCGTGCGCACATGAACCTCGACAGTGCAAATTTCTTCTTTTAATTTTGTCATTAACAAACTTCCACAGAAAATCAAGTAACTCAACATATTTCACTGCTAGGTCATTGGTGGTAAAAGTCTGAAATCTTAAAAATGGGATGCTGAAGCCAACAAGCAAGCGACCATTATTCTGCAACACTACTCACTTCCAGTAAATGCTTTTTTAGAACCAACCTGTCCACTTAACAGCAATGCTTAAAGTAATTTTGTTTTTATAGTACATCTACGTCTCCATACTTGTCAGACTAAATAAACCTTAGACATATCTTAACTGTGGAACAGAAAATACATACTGGAGAAAACAAAAACATTAACCAAATAACTAAGGGCAGAAGTACATGTTTCAAAAATGTAAAGAGAGTAGAAAATAAACCTTACTGGATGAGTTAACAAACATTCCTACTGGTCTTAGTTATTTATTCCTCCATCGAGCTGGGTTGCACCGACTCGATGGCTCCTTCATTCAGATTTGTTAAGTACATATATTGTTAAGTTCTCGGGTAAAGAAAGTTATACTCAAACGAAGCTTATAACGGTTGGTAGGTCTTATTAGTAGTAGTAATAATAGGTGAAATTAAACACAGGTTTATTTTTAACAGTTTGTTATACACAAGTTATACATACAGTTCAAAGCACCGCAGGGTAACGCTCCGAATTACAGCTACTTTCTGGGGTAATGCTCTTTATGTGATGCTGCAGGAAGTAGACAGCACCTAAATGTAACAGAACACAATGGTATTTATTTACTTTTCACTGACTTATTACAGTTAATTAACTGATGGAAATGAATTATTATTCAGTGCATTTTGTTCACTGAATAATAATACATTTCCATCAGTATAAAAATACATATTTAGTTTCCAAAACATGTAATGTGCTCAGGGTGTTGTTTTGTTCTGTAGGTTGCATTTTTCTGCTAGTCATAGTTCAGCATATTTTTAAATGACTTTTACAACATGATTCTGTACTGTCCTGTAGATTTACACATTTCAGCTCAAATTACAGTTGTGTATGTAACAGCTGTAATTTCAGAGGTTTATCCTGCTGTGGTCTCAGTTTTTCCCCACTACAGAGGGATACACGTCATCTTGCAAAGACAAGGCCTCGCAAAAACTGAGGATGGACCCTAACAGGAACTACCTACAACTTCCCAAAAAACAAAAACAGAACAAAAAAACTGAGAGGGCTGGGGAGCGTAAACACAACCCACAAAAGGCAGTAGTCGACGAAAAAGCCGGGATGATGAGAAAGCAGAGAAGAAAAAGAAAACAGTAGGAGATAGAAAACACAAATAATAGCAATAAGAATAATAAACTGGAATATTCTGGGGAACTCCTCTACATCGTGTTGTTGTTGTTCAGCGGCAAACTCTGGTTTTTATTTTTATGACAGCAGCTGCCTGAAGCTTTTGCAGATGCCCCTTTATATTTTTTTCCTTCAATCAGATTGTTTTTTTCATTTGTTTTCCCTGCTCCTTATCTTACAAAAACTGAACAGAGGATACAGGTGGTGTGTTGTAGCTGTACTGTAGCTCTGAGCCAGACCGGACGGTTGATAGGCACAGAGTGGAGAGTTTTGGCTCGGAGCTTGCATGCTGGAGTCACGCTTTGAGAGGAAGAAGAGGAAGAAAGAGTAGAAGGAAGAGGAAGAGTGGCTGTTTGGGATTTTATTTGACATAGCAACTGCTAATGTTGTAACTGCTGGAAGCTGTAAGAACTATCCAGAAGATTAAATAAGCTAAAATGTTGATAAAAACTGGTGATGTATTCATTGTCATTGAATCACATTGCTGCTATATGATGTTATACACTATGTGGCAATTTATGACTTAAACAGTTTTGATTTAGAGGTTAAATTTATTACATTTTGAGCAATTATCCTACTAGTTCTTGGTTATGACAGTATCAGTTGCTATGAGCAGACTTTAAATCGAAATTTGGTCAATTAACACGGACATCTTCAACAAATGTTTGACCAAAGACTGATCATTAAAGAGGAACCACCCCAAACAGCACCAGAGGAAGAGGAGGAGGAGGAGGGAAGGAGGCGCGTCTATTTCTTCTTGCTGAACAGACTGAAGCGCTTCTCCTTGTCTTTCTCTCGCTTGCCCGGGCTGGACTCAGCTGTCGCCGTGACGACAGACGCCGGCAGCGTCTGAGCGCGTGCGGCGGGGGCAGGCGTGCTATGGCTGCTGGGCGTGACCTCTGATTTTTCACCGGCCATGGCGGCTGAGATGGCCGAGATCCACGTATTCATCTCCTCCTGGAGGATGAAGAGAAGGAGAGATGTATGGATGGGTTAGCTGACCACACATGTGGACCCCAGGAGGATTCACTGTCAATGGGGATATAAGTAACACTTTAAGTTCCCTTATATAGCATTAATCAGCAGAATTCAACATTTACTAGATTGTTTCTAACACATTATAATGTAGTTGTTAGCAGATATTAGGACAGTTTTTTTAGTGTACAAATACAATAATAAACACTTAGAGCTGCTTACATCTACACTGTATTGTGTTATAAACCATTTGTTAAATGCAAAATAGGGGAACTAAAAGTAGAATGCTGCTGGAATAATTAAGTATAATAAAATAAGTGAATGAATGAATAAATATATAATAAAGCACATTCACATAGAAATCTAAAATAGAAAAATAAGATGATGGTAAAAACAAATAAATACAACAGTTAAACAAACGATTCCAAACTGTTTTTGCAAAAAATTATAACAATACTAGTAACAATAAAATGTAACAAATAAAAAAATACTATTGAGGACCAAGACATAAAGGAGGACTTAATCAAAAAATAACTGCTATAAATATAAAAATATGCAAACACCACAATATTCAGAAAAAGAAATTATGCAGGTGAATTTCTTTTTCGTACTTTCTTTCTTTCTTTTATTTTTAATTTTTATTTTTTACTTACGTCATCTTTGGCTTGGAAGAGATACTCATTCCCATCAGTAATCCTGTGGAAGTTAAAGAATACATTAAATAATAATCAGTAAGAATATTTAGAGGAAGTTTACAGGTCTCACCTACAGATGGTTTACTTCACTCTGAACAAGTGATATGCACCTTGGAGTTAGGCATCTGTGACAGTGTCTTTTCCTTATGTCTCTCCCTCCTGCACTCCACAGTTTGAAAACCTCTGCACTGATCTGATAAAGGCACCTAATGACAAATTTCCCTCTATATTTTGCACTCTGATAAGGTTCAGTGTACCTTTGTTAACTAATTGTATCATCCTTTAACCAGACAGTTTGCAAACCAAACATATTTGTCAATCCTTCAATTACAGTTCAGCTTGCTGTCATCATCATGAGCATGGACCACTGTGAGAGTTTCCATCATTATGATACTCACTTGAGCTTGAAGACATGTTTCTTCTTCTTGTAGTCCAGTGCCACTTCGCAGACGGCATCCTTGAGGCTGATGGGAATCTCGCTGTGGTAGGGAATACCCTGACTGGCACTCTTCTGATCCTTATAGAAACCCATCTCCTGCTGATTGATCACACAGTACACATTGTGCCACGACCTGCAGGGACACAGCCAGAGTCAGACAATTTATCAATATCCTCAGTTAACAACCAGCATTATGCTGTAATAGATGTGTTATGTTTTAACAGCATCTTGTTTTTGGTCAAATTTGTTTGACAGAAGTAATAAACTCGTATTATTATTATTATTATTTGTCTAAATACGAACAGACAGTTGAATTCATGTCAAAGATTAGATTTTGTTTTCATTTCTGTTAAATGCACTTCCTTCATGAAGAAAAGGAGATTAAAGTGTAATTTAACCCTAACAAGAATAGAATTGCTTGTGAAAATTAAGAGCTGAGCATTTCCTCTTGATCACATGGTCCACTTGGAACAGTACAGACACTAAAACATGCAAATCCTACCTGCTTGAAGCCTTCTTATTATGACCCTCCCACTCATGTTTGCGGTGCAGGAAGCCCTCCAGTTGGGACGTGGGAGCGTCCTGCTGGGTTTTGGCTGGCAGGGTCGCTGCTTGGCTGGCCTTGCCCTTGCGAGATGCCCCGGGAGACCCCGCGGGGCTGGGCTCCGACACCCCGTTCACCACCTCGCCCCCTTCAACGTTATCCTGGAAACAGAGGGAAGAGTCAGAGGAGGGCTGTGGATGGAGGGATCTCTTTCACATAAAATCTCTTAAAAATATTATTCCTCTCTCAGACACACAGAAGCTATAAATCAGTTATCAGAGCTGCAGCATGCAGAGCAGAATCACAGGCTGTGTAGACACTGTCTAGACAATTCTCAAAAATTATCTATATTTGGCACCTGAATGAATATGGGGAATATCTGATGTTTCGTACATGCAGCCCTTATGACAGTCACACTATCATGAACACACTTCTCTAAAATCTACTCAGACTAAATAAAACTTGAATAAATAATACTGTTGACAAAGTCTGGACTCACTGTATATAACCCTGGCAGCTCAACTTAAGGACTAGCTTCAATCTACAACACTGAATGGTGTGTGGATTTAAACATGCATAATTCATTTTCTGTTGATCGGCTGATCGATCAATAATAACTAATTGTTGCAGCTTTTAAATGTTTTCTAACAAGCTTTTTTTTATATTATAGTATCTATATCAAATTAACCTCATTACTGCTTCATCAAATTCTAGATTCCACATTTCAGGTGAACACACCGTCAATGTTTCCAGGCAGTAGCATACAACAAGCAAACTATACAAAGTGTTAAGTGTCAACGGTTTCTGCACAATCCAATATGGTTTTGGTTCCTCTTTGGTTTTGGGGATTCTAGTCGTTACAGTTGAAAGACTCAACTCTGGGTGAAGTCACAAATTTCAGAAATAAGTCAAGTTAAAAGTCTTAAAAGTCCTATAGTTATCAAATTCTGACTTGAGTACCTACATCTACCAACTTTATTTACTCAACGAAAACCAAACTTAGCTCTGTCCGACAAACCACTGACATCAGCTACATCGGCCTTCATAAAGCATTTTTAGGCTTTGTTTCTTAAGCATTGTAACATTGTGAGCCCAGCTCTGGATTCCAGTATTGATTAGAAAGTCATTTGCATTATATATTAACAGCACAGAGAGCCAACATGGTCTGATCGTGCAGAGATTACAGGTTTTAGAACATGCATAACAGATCACAACACCACTCCATAACAAACAACATGGTGGACAGTGTGAAGAAAGACAAGGAGAGGGAGAAGCTAGCAGAGGGGAAGAGGGGAAGAACAAGAAACACAAAAAATCTCAAACAATTATCCACAAAATTGCTTGGAACTCATTATTGGGCATCATTATCGGTGAGGGGAGATTGCGATTTGCCTAGTGTCAAAACAGATTTTATTTTTCCACACCACACCCACTCCAAGCGGATGCTTATTACCCTGTTACTGAGTTCTTCAAGGGATGGACGAATGGTGGATGCTCTTTTGAGAACAGTTCAGAGGCTGGACCAATCCTGGAAGCTTTAACTGAAGAACTGCAAGACCTGGACCAATCCTAGGAGCTTTTATTTAGAGTCTGGCAATACCTAAACCAGATCATGGGTGCTTTTATTTGAAACTTTATGGGATCAACTAATCCTGAGAGCTTTTACTTGAAGCTTGATAAAGACTGGCCCAATTCTGAAAACTTTCCCTGACAGCTATTCAAAGTTTGCACTAATCCTGGGAACTCTTACTGAAAGACAGTCCAAGTATGGGCCAGTTCTAGGAGCTGTAACTTCACTATTTGGAGTGCTTTTTTGTACTACATTTTGTACTACTACTCTTAAGTAAGACTGTGTGTTTGTTTGAATTAGAAACTTTGAACTGCGGCTTCACCCTCCTAGTGCTTATGTTTCTAGAAATAATGTGTTTATCTTTACCAAATACTGGAATGTACAGTCCTGTATAAGCTAGAATAAAATTCTTGCCAACGATTGCTGTATTTACAGCATTCCTACATTTATTTCAAATCAAAGTATAAGAAGCACTGCTAATGTATACAGCATTTGAACTATCTAACTCTACTTCCATTGTTAACGCTGTAGTTGTCTTGTTTGAATGAACTTCATCAGAATTGTTAAGGTTCCTGAAGGTTTTGGGTGTCTGGTCAGCTTTACACCTTATTTGACTGTTGCTCTTAAAGGTTTTTTGTTTACAGTTAACTGTCGGTAGTAAATTTCTTTACAATATCACACACTTTGGCAGGAAACAGCAGTGGGCACTTCCAGTATGTCTAGTTATCCTCATATTCCAAAAAACTATGGGTAAAATAATGAAAATATCTTGTGACCCAACAGGCAACCTACTACCCTTATTCTAGTCTTACATCAAAGAAAATGGCTTGTAATGAAAAATTATTTTATGGCTATCTGATCATTATTTGAACTTTCCATTCATTTTGTTGATTTCATTTTTGAGACCAACCTATCAAAAATATATTTGTGTTACAATAAAGCCCCAGGATAAAAATCGGTGAAGAACATGAGATGGAGAAATATAACACTGACAGAAAATGCAACTGAAATGCTAATGATGGTGACAGCATGCAACAAAAAACACCAACACCAACACTGTATATGGAGAGAAGTTATAACTATACATGGATAATACATGGGCAGACAAACCATAATGGGTCAGAGTGCACTGATTGGTTCTGACAGGGTTTATTGGGGAATGTGTGTTAGTGAGGGAATGACTGAAGTAGCTGGATGGACATGCAACAGAAACCATGAAGAGAAATAAGGAAATTATAACAGTAAACCACGAAAACAACAGAGACTGATAACAACGATAATATAAAACAGTGTTCCAGTGCCATAAGATCATCACTGAGTATAATGAGGATATGTGGGGAATGTAAAACTGAAGGATGGAGTAGATAGATATGCACACACATACACAAACGCGCACACACACATAGTGATTTTGAAGAATGGACTGATGTTGATGTAAATGTTGATGTGATGATGGATGTAAATGGTAAGCCCCATTTGAGTCACAGAGATGACCATCGCTTTCTGGAAAAAATTAATGAGCAAAGTCCGAATGTGTTCTGTTGTTGTAAAATGTGTATTAATGTATACTTAATAATAACTATATAGAATTAATTAAACTTCCTTTGCTTTTACTACTTTTACTAAATGGTAGTGAATTACATTGAAAATGCAAAGAGCATATAAGGGTAATAATGCAGAATGGAGAGCTGTGAAAGAAGAAAAATGAATAATGAGCAAAACCTACTGTTTAATTACTTACTGTGTGTGCTTGGTGTAATGTTTACTGTGGTACAATATCTCTGCTGAGAGGGTTTTAAAAGCAGGGAATTCATTGTAATTCCTTTACAATCTTTAGACATAAATTATGATTATTATGTGGACATCACAACTTGTTTACAGTATTTCCAAATTAGTAATGCTAAACAGTTAGCTATTCTTTTCACAGTTTTTATACATTTGTCATACCAAATTATTAATTTTTAACAGAAACCACCCATTAGTCACATAAAATGAAGTTTAACATGTAGAAATATGCCGTTACATGGATGATACTTTACACAGTGTATGTATGAATGTGTTATGGAAAACATCACACATACAGCATTATGAGGATGGTAAATATGGGCTGTATGGCGTAGATATACCTGGGACGGATTAATGTACTTTTTTCAGTTAACAATACTTCAGTATTTTAAAAATGGCAAATGTAAACAAATTATGATTGTATCTATGTATATTGATCTTTTGAAAGTAATCTCAGTTCATCTTGGACAGACTGATACAACAGAATACGTATGTCCTTCCTAAATCAATACTGCATACAATTATCAAAGATTATTTTTTTCTATGTTCATGTAGTACATAAAAAAAATTAAGATACATATAACATTTGTTATTGGGTTAATATTAAGATTGCCAGTATTGTGTTAATGATTAAACTAAACTGTAAGGAGCTTAAAATCTTTTATTTTAAGACAATAACAGTAAGCCATTATTTATCTGAATATGAATCTACTGAAGAGAATGTACTATTGCAATGTCCTAATGATTGTTTTCCTGATAATCTAATGGTGTCTTTTTTACTGTATTTGTTATCTTTCCTTTTTGTTTACCACATGTCTCAATATGCTGATGACAACACGATTTATATTAGAGAATGAATATCATCTATAATAATCTTACAAATGCCCACAAAACTTAACAATCCAAGAGATTTGAAATTACTGTTTGTGGCTTTAAAATTTGATTTTGAAGAGAGGGCTGTGTACTGAAGAATATATTTTGTTGTTCCCATCTCAGGTGTTCATATTCCACAGGGTGAGTTTATAAATGATAACATAAACTAGCAGAAACATTAACAGTTGAGGGGAGAGGATGACAGGTGTGTCAAGCTAGGAGAGACAGAGGGAAGAAGGGAAGGGGAAAAGAAAAATGAAGGGAGGAATGGATAAAACACAGGCGTGGCTTGTTTTTGTTTATATCTGTGTGTGTTTTGTCATCCCATTCACCACTTATGCAGTCACACTCACAGTCATACCAAATGGGGGTTCATACATATTTTGCTAAATGTCTTAAAAAGGAAATATTTAAGTGTTTATAAGTGTTTCTCTTTGCAGGATGTACTGCTACACTGAAAAAGTACAGAGCACCATTCTGTTGGACAATTTCTAATTTCTTTCATTGAACAAATTAAGTACAAAAAGGAATGTTAGAAAGCTTGAGAAAGCTGGGGGCCAATGATGAGGCCAGATTTCATTACAGATATATATTCACCCTCCCAAAGACAAGGTGTCAAATTAACAAACTAAAAGAGGACACAATAAATATTTAAGGCATTATGTACTTATGCTATTTTCTGGTAGTAGTAGCACCAATAGTTCCTAACTTCTCCTCATAGTCCATTCTGTCGAACGCTTCTCCTTCAGCTTTACTTTTCATATAGCAGAGATAGAATTAAACTGAATGAGCCTGTGTGTCCATCTGGATCTTCTTCTCAGTGCTAACTTCTTTCACTCATTGTGAGTGGACAAGAGTGGTTTTAAAATATTTCAGATTGTATCAGGAATGAAGCATTTAACAGAATGTTTTAGCAAGCTCTATATCAAAACAAAACTTGCTTTGCAACTGTTTGATAAACCTAAAAGCATCAGCTTATGATCAAAGAGGATCATTGCCAAAAACTCACTAGTTTCTTTCTTCTTTCTTCTTTATGTCCTGGTAACGCTTTTGAAAAATGGTGTCCCATTACAAAGTTATTAGTTAAGTATTACAAGAACCTAATGTTTTGGAATGAGTTTGCCTGAATGACATGTTTACCGCTGTCTCCACTCACCATTTCACTAAATTTAGGATTTCCTTGCTTCAGGGAAAAGATGTCAGCAAATAGTAAAGCAAAACTCTAAACTACAAAACATCTCTTTAGAAGGCTCTAAGTCATGATGCAGATACTACATCCATGTTTCTCTATAGTTTGATTCTTCCCTCTCGTCTTTGATAAATAGTCTTACAGCAAGAATCATAACTGGCTTTTCCTGCACAATACGTAATAAGTACTGACAGAGGATCCAAGTGGACACAGTGGCCTTGGAATAAACTTGCAGTTAAACTCTCAATAGAAATCAATAGAACTATAGCTTAAAGGTGCAATAAGTAGAATTTTTCAAGACAAGGAAAGTTCTTATGAAATTGCTGATAACTATAAACAAATGAGGCTGATTAGTCCTCTCAAAAGTGTTGAATGTCTCTAAATGTGGACTACAATTCCCATCAGTGCCATTGCTTCCGGTTTCCTCTTCCTCTTACTTAAGAGGTAATTAGAGGTGATTTAAAGGCTTCTCAAAAATGTGTATCTCAAAACCAAGCAGTTGTCATTATCACTTAAAGGTAAAATTAAACACATCACCTTTAAAAGCTAGATTTGACACACTTAGTAAATAAGAAATTATTAATCAGTAAGGAGGAGGACCAAACAATAAATACTGAAGACAAGTTATAAATACAGGAAGAATATTCATGTGTAGATCCCAGGAATGTGTGAGGAGGAGGAGGGATACAACACACCTGGTTAACAACAGAGTCTGCAATATTTTTGTATGAGGTCAAAGGTTAAAGGTTAATGTTTTGTAATTTTTGTTATGTTTAATGTCTCTGCTTTCGAGTGTGTGCAGTTATATTATGTATCTTAAATGTATACATCAATAGTGTGTGTGTGTGTGTCAGGGTGCGGCGGTAGCCCTGCGACTCTGCAGGGTGCTGCTGTATTTCTGGTAGGCAGGTGAGCGGTAACTAACCCTGGGAGACTCCTGATCGGATGGCAGCCCATTCTGAGACACCGGCTCACCCTCCCTGTAAACACAAAAGTACACAAAGAGTTAGACACAGCCTTGATGGATTTCAGTTCAAGTTTAAATTGACAAAATGAGAAAAAGTAAAGTGGGAAAATGAAACTCTAAGCAACTGATAAGCCAAAGAGAACGCTGCTGATGGTGCTTGCCATTTTAACAGGTGAAAGTGACCGTCAACTGCAACCAGAATGTTTTGTACACTGCCCCTTGCTAATAAAGGAGGGGAGATAACAGATTTGCCTGTAACAGACTGAGACTGAGTTTAGCTAAATGTTTCGCCCTCCATGTGTCAGAACAGAGTCAATCACCGGTGTGACCAAATCATTTTCTACATCCACAGAATTCAATTTTCTCTTGTATACGGAACAAAATGCTCACAGTGTACAGCCTGGCTGTCACCAACTGCAAGACAGGCTGAGAACACGAAACACATAAGTGTTCAGAAAGAAAGCATCAGATGTTGATTGGCTTTATTTTAGCCATTGCAGATCCATAAAAATATGCCTGGATTGGCCATAGATTTCACACGTACATAAACACACAACAGTTAAGACTGATTTTATCATTATTGATTGATCCATCAATTTTTATTATTTATTTATTTTTGTTCTTCTAGCCTGGCCCTGATGAGGTCATGAACCTTTTCCTATGCACCCATTTCCTTTTCGTGTGTGTGTGTGTGTATGAGTTTTTTAAATTTTTTTCCCAAAAAGAGAGACTGAAAGATTATTTTCAAAGATGTGATAACTGAAAAACAGTGGAGGAAGTGCTACTTGCATCTGACAGTACTGAAACTTTAATCTCAACTAATTTCTGTCCACACACTGAAGCAAATCACTCAAAAATTCAAGGCAAACTGCTAAATAAAAATGAAGAAGCCTTTACTGACATGGCTATATGACTAAAAATATGTGTGGGAGATTCATCCTTTCTTTTGTGCATTAAAATTACTTATTGTCTGTGACCAACCAGAGAAGTGATAAGGCAAAAAATCTTCAACTGTGAGAAGCTAAACTAAGGAAACATTTATTACACAATCTATTATCCAAATCAATTTATTCTCTGTCAGTCAAGTAAGTCTTGCCCAAACAATCTAACCACAATGTCTACTTAGGAGCTATTCTCAAGCTTTTGGTAATTTCCTTTCATGGAATGTGAAAATGTTTAAACTGCAGCTGATCTTGAAGTGAGACTGTTTTGACTGCTGTTCAGTCAACCTCAATTCAACCTCAATTTTTTCCCCCTGAAACACAGATATTTGTTGGTAGAGCATTAGATCCACAACACATTCATGTCCTTGAACAGTAAACCCATGCAAGTCTGAACACAAACACCCTCACCTGTGCTGTGCTGCAGCATCGGCGGGCTGAGCCTCAGTGGGCAGGGATTGTCTCTTCCTCTCTTCTTCCTCTTGCCTTCTTCTCACTTCCAATAACTCCATCTGGACACACAAACACATTTTTTATTTTTTTTTAGTCCCAAGACTTTATTTGGTCTCACACAACACTGGCATGTCAGCATTCTCTTGTGTCTCACCGTGGTCAGCCTCTCCAGTGCGGCGAAGCGTTCCTCCCAGGTGGCGGCCGACTTCTCGAAGGCCTCGTGGCGTTTGATGAGTTTCTCCACCTCATCCACGCTCTGGCCGATCTCCCTGCTGGACAGGTAGGGCTCCTGACCCAGCAGCCACGCCTCGGCCACACCTGCGTCCCGGGAGAACTGGTGCACCTCCAGGACTGAACACACACACACACACACATACACAAATTTAGACATTAAACCAGATTTATTCAGCTTGTTTTACATCATATTTGATAGCCTGAGAAACTGTTTGACTGACTTACTGATGAAACATCTTACCCAGTCTTAGCCACTCCCATCTGTCCTCCCACTTGTCAATCATATCTTTTCTCTTGTCAGTCAACTGTAACAACTTTTCTTTAATCTGAGGGGAGAAAACATCATAGGAGAAGATTTAATATGATGTATGTGTGGGTACAAACATGGTGTCAGCAGCTGGAATTTAAACTAAGACAAGTATGATAATTAAATCCAAAAATAAATGCTGCTAATTTCTGGCTGAACACAGCTGATTAACACATGGAGCATGAAGAATGTGTCTTGTTCTCGAACTACATGATAGCCTCTCCACCTCTTCTGAAGCGTAGTGCTTCCTGGCCAGCAGGGCTTTGCCCAGCTCGATGCAGGCCGTGAAGCTGTCATTGCGGGCATCGATCTCCGCCTTGATGCCCTGGTGGTTGTTCATCAGCAGCTCCACTGAAGACACGTCCCTGAAAACCAGGAACAAAACGCACAAACAAACAATATCAGCAGTGTGTAATAAGAAGAGACTCTTGTCCTCAGCTTGTTTTATATGAAACACACCTGGTGATAAATTCTGCTAATGTGTTTTGATTAACCTGGCTCAGACAAGAAGGCTTTGACAATGAAAAATAAATAGTACAAGAAAGTTTAGTTTGTAGAGCTCCAAATGTGCCAAAATCAATATTAAGAATTAAGTCACTGATTACTATTGATAATCTCATATCAGTCTTTTAATACCTCTGACCAAATTCAGTGGAAATGATTTCAGACATCCTGATAACAAACACACAAAGGGGGCTGAAAACATAGTCCCACTGGTGGAAATATTTTCACAAGGCAAAAAACAACTTTATAAAAACTGTCCATTGTATGTGTTAATATTTGCATTTGTTCTTGGTTGTTATTGGCTGTATATATTATAATTTTCTTGCCATTTAGTTTAATCTTAATGATCTTTAATTTTACTAATGTCCAGAGGCAGAGACATCAGCTGGGTGCTGAAGCACGTTAAAATAAATGGCTGAAAACTGCTGTGTAGTTTAGCTGCAATACTTGTGGAGGGAATTCTCTGACCTCTGATTAAAACCCCTTTGAAATCCAGCAGATTAAATCAGAATGTCATCATGAAAAGACCACGAGGCCTCACACTCTTTTTTAATGCTAAAATATGAAAAACAGCTACTAGGCATATTTTAATTGCACTGATGTTGAAAATAAAATGTTTAATTCATTCCAATGATGTAATTGCAACCATATAAATTTTGAAATGTATGTGTTGGAGTCAAGTCAGTGACTCAAATGGATTAATGTAAAAAGAAAAAGTGACAGTGAAATAAGGGAGGGTAAAACTAATTTTAGGAAAAACAGTCGGAAATGCTGGTGATTAACTGTGTGTCTGTGCCCACGCATATCTGTGTGTGTGAACTCACTTGTGTATCACCTGTTCATCTAAGCAGCTTAACAACATATCAGAACATTACCAAACCCTGACTCATCAGAAATATGGCGGCAATAGCCGAGAGGGAAATAAAGTGAAACGTGTTTGAAAGTTCACACGTAATGGAATCCCATGCGTCTCCTACCTGGGCTTCTCCTGGGCCTCGATCAGGCGGATGACGTCCTCCATCCACAGCATCAGGTCACGCACCATGCTGAAGAAGCGGAACTTGTCTCCGGTGTCGACCAACTTTACCCGCCGGCCCTCCACCGCCTCCAGCAGGTTCTTCCAGGCCTCCAGAACCTGAGAGGGATGAGACGACACACAGCAGGGTTCAGACCAGAGAGAGGCTGATCATAACTGGTTCAACCAGTCATGTCATGGCAAAGTGACATCAAGAATTTGCAGCTGCTTTATTGATCTCGCAGCCTAAAAACAGCTGGCTCCATCATGGAGGAACATCTAAGAATTGTCTGTTCTAGAAAAGAGAGGAAGATCGATGTAATTGGTAGAGAGTGCCTGAAGGGCGGCAATTTGAAAATGTTTTACAATCAGTGAAGAATCTTTATTTATGATAACCCAATTTACTATTGGGAGATATCTTCCTTGTAATGAATTCTAGTTTATATAAACTTCTAATGCACGTGTCAGGCACCAGGGTACTGCAGGGGAGCATAACCCAGCCCGAGGCAATAAATAAATGGGAAAAAAACAAAAAAAAAACAACAACAACAAAAAAAAAAAATAGCGCAAACATATGTGCAGATGCAAAAGCACCTAACATATTGAGGGGCGGGGGGGGGGGGTAACATGACAATATGTACACTGAGATGATATTTGAGATTGTAACATTCCAATTATACTGAGGATGCTCTCCTTTTAATATCTCTAGGTGTATTAGACCTTAAAGGGAAATGCTGCGATCAGTGAGCAAAACTACTTTATGGCAGTATTGGAATTTATCAGGTATTACGTCTTTTGGATTAGCCAAAAACAGACATTTCATTTTATGCATTGAGAATTTCTCAATTATGGAACTATATATATCATGATGAAGGACTGCATACGGCCTCCAGTTTTTCAGTGGATTATATTTGCTTGCGTCTCCACCTGTTCAGACCAACTCTCTGACAGACGCACACACACAAAACTTTCCAAAACCTACCTCCACCATGTGGATACCATCATTCATTATTTAGATCCTCTGACAAATCACTGTTATGTAACAGTAGCTGACAAGCTACTGAACTATTCCAAAGTTTGTCTAATAAATGTTTTACCCATGCCTGTAAATTAAAATGTTTTGTATTTCTCACCCAGTACAAGCACACTTTGCAGATTTGTTGCTGAACTCTAATTTGCTCAGTGTTTCATTTTCAATAGAAAGCCAGTATTCAGTCTTCACAAAGGTGTTTTTCTGAATGAACTCCCTGAATAACCAATATGGGGTTCTGTTTCGTGGAGGGATCATACCACTAACCCTATATGTAGACTAATGGTCAACCCTCCTGCTGAAGTGGCTTGTTGTCCAGTGTCTGTAGATCCACTAATGCTCTCAGCTGAAGTGAACAACACTTAGGTAGATTTTAGTGGGAGCTTGACAAAGTGTTAGCTCACATAATCTGAGCTAACTGTCGGCAAATACCCAGTATCCATATTAATATGTTAGCAAGCTAATGCTAGCTTCTACTAGCTAGGTGTGCTAGTGAGGATGACAACCAGACAGTGGTGATTAGTTGCACAGACACTATGGTTAGCTAGCTACAGGCTATTTTCTAACAATCAATCAGATGGCTCAGTGATAAACTGATCAGTTTCCTGTCAGAAACATAAAATTAACCCAATCTGATCAAATATGCAACAACAACAAAAATCTTTGTAGCTATTATGGCTCAGCTACCAAAGACCTCCAACATGGCCACCATCAGGTGTGTCATGCAGAATTTAAAATGATTAATGGGAAAAGTGCTGCACAAGGAATCCTCTGTGGCAGCAAGACAAGTCAGAATGTCTGAGATTCAGAAGGCAAAGCTGCAGTTAGTAATCAGACTGAGGCAGTCTGCCATGGGTTTTAGCTGCAAATGTCTGCAAAATAAATGTCTACATTTCTTGACAGGCCTTGTTGATTACAATTAAACAAATAGCCCCTCCAGACTGAAAACCAGTAGGTATCTGCACAGAATCCTTTCACTCCCCTCTCAATAACATTTTCAGCCACAGACCCATCTGACACCGAGACACTGTTCACAGAGAGGATGGACATAGGGCTGCAGAGGACTGCAAGCAACGATACTTTGCCAGCTAACAAGCAACTACATTTAAGCAAATGCAAACAAAAACATTTGATTGCACATCTGTGTGCAGCCATGAAATATTAAAAATGCATTTTAAATTGATTTGAGAATGAGCTAGACCTACATTTTTAGTTTGCATCTTCACTGACTGACCAGACCCAAACTGTATTTGCAAATTACTGGCGGCATTTGTTTAA
Organism: Lates japonicus; assembly: GCA_033238685.1. NCBI lineage: Eukaryota > Metazoa > Chordata > Actinopteri > Centropomidae > Lates > Lates japonicus. Next base: position 197,466 of record BRZM01000054.1, on the reverse strand, counting down.
ACCTTCTCAGATGCCCAGGTGGGTGGAGTTTACAGCTCATTGGTACTAACATCAGGAAAGTTGTTAACCAGATAATTTTAGTTTGTATTTAGTTTCTCTTCCTCTGTGCAAAAATCCACCCACACAGCCATCTAATAAAGATAAAAACAAACCCTGAGTATTTGCAAATCACCACAACACTAGGCCAAGACTAAACTGCATGAAAATGACTAAAATGTCACTACTTAACTAAAGTTAATCAACATTTTAGTCAGAATATTAAAAGAAAGTCTAAAACTGCAGCCAAAATGAACACTGATGCAAAGCCAATGTTTTTGGTAAACGGAGTCTCACCTCTCCCTTTCTCTTCTGGGTGGACAGAGGGGATATGCAGGGAAATGGACATACAGGGAATGGTCAAAACACAACGCCATCAAAAACACTCACTGCTTATCATTATTAACAGTCCACTCTGATCGCTGGGAGACCAGAAGCTTTGGCATGTCATGGTGGTACTAAAGGGAAATAATCCACTTAAATTTTAAAGTTGTTATTGTTCACCAACATTTTCTAAAAATGTCTGTTTCAGATGTAGAATTTATGATGAGTTCAGGATAATGCCTATTTTATGATGCAAAACAGCATTTACTGAGGTTGAAGACACTTTTCATCTTTGTATCAATATTTGATAACAAAAATGCATGAAATAAAGACAGATGTTTGGTTTGAGAACCTTAAACAACAACTGCTGCATCTCAAAAGACGTTATGGCTTTGCACATTGCAGTAAACCTAAATGAAAAGCTTGAGTCTTGTCAGGAAAGAGGAGCACCCTGTTATGGTGTATAGAGACAGGTCGTCAAGTGAACTGTGACCTTGAATTTGAGATTTGCTGAAATGTAGATTTAGTTTTTACTCAAGCTGACACAATTTCACCTCAATCAGTTTTTACCCCGATTTGCATCACCTAGAGTGAATTTGTAAATTAAATTCACGTCGTATATGAGCACAAATTCAGTAATTCAACCTGCAAGGCAACCAGTTCTGCTCCGTAATACAAGAAACCATTCTGGGAAACCTAAGTACTTTTGGAATCAAATGTATCATTAGATGGGGATAATAAGCTAAATTAATTCTCCAAACCAATATAAAAGTAACAGGCGTTAGAAATTAGCAGTAGCTATAAGTGCTGCTCTATGTAAACTGCTGGTCTCTATCAAATAAACATAAAATAAAAGACATGAATGATGCTGGAAAAATCACCTTAAAACAATGGGCAGAAAAGGTTAAGATAAACAGTGATTTTGAGCCTAGAGGGGAAATCATATGACATGGTTCTAGTGATAAAAAAGGTAGTATATAATTATACTGAGTTCCCAGTCAACACTAATGTTACCTCTGCATACAGAAACATTAGTGAGGAGACTTATCGTGGTGTTTCCTTTATTTTGACCATGCCCTGTAAGATTTTATGATGTGTTTATATTCTCCAGCTTGTTGTATAATTATGAATAAAAATTACTTTTGATGATTTACTTTCTTACTTACTTTAATCAACCTCTAGATTATTTTCAGTAACCAATGTCTATGTAAACTAGTATGGGTGTGGCCCTTGCCTCTGTTAGTGTTGATGTCCTCATAGAAACAAAGCTTATTATTCATCTTATTCAAAATGATTCTCTCTAAGTCTGACCCCTAACTGACCACCTAGTACTTATAGTGTTTTTCTTTAATTAGATCTTTTCAGGAGCAGAGGAACAGTGCAAAGTTAGTGCAGCAGCAGTGCAGCATGCATGAGGCAAAGGGCCTTTTACACAGGGCCTTCAGTGATATCAGTGCTGGGTCCAATTCAATCAATAAAAGAAGGAGGTTTTCTGCTATGTTTACATGTAAGAAAAACACTGAAAATTGTGCATGTATGTCACCAGAGTTCTAAACTCATGTGCCAAATATAAGGCTGCTATATCTGAGGTGTCTGCCGTAGGCATACTGAGACAGATACATCACTCAGATTTACTGATTGTATTCAAAGTAAACTGAGCCCAGTCCTGATGTGGTTTATGTTTCACTGCTGCCCAACACCGAAGCTCACCTCTCCCTCTCTCTTCTGAATGTCGTCGGCTTTGTCTCCAGCGTAAGCCGACTGCAGACGAACTGCGTCCTCCTGAAGCTGCCGCACCTGAAAGAAGAGCAAGAGGAGGAGGATCAGTTTGGTTTAAAACACACAGAATGTGTAAAACAGTAAGATCAGAAGCAGGTGGATCAACTGAAGAGTGCATGCCGAGATAAAGGAGGACTTTCAGGTAAAAAAATCATCTTTATGTTAATATTTCTTGTTACATTTTAAGTGAGTTTCCTAAAAAGCCAAGGGAAAGCGCGTACATTCTAGTGATGTCCAACACACTCATGGGAGTGTTAGAGCTTAGAGTTATTCATGTGTTTCAACTGTCTTTTGTTTCCCCCATGATGCTCTAAATAATGTTCAGCATCTGTTCCACTGTGAAAGAAAATGAATGAATCTCTGATCTATTAAATAACTGGCTGACAATTGGTGGTCCAGTTCATCCAAAACATGTTGGATGGGGCTGAGCTGGCTTTGTGTACTGGGACATTGAGAATCCCCCCAACTAGACAAGAACAGGCCAAAACCGTGAAACAGCCCAAAATCAACTAGTATGGGGCTGGTCTGGGGAGTCCACATAGTTTTGGCCAGATAGTGTAGCTAGTTTACTTCTGTGCACTCAGTTTTTATCGTTTAAGTTCTAATTTCTTGTATGGAGAACCAGCTGAATGTGTTCCAGGATATTCACGTAACGAAAAAGCTTCTAGTTCCAAATATAGTGGCTATACCTGTGTGCCCAGAGCCTGAATGTCGTGTTCAAAGGTGGTGTGCATCCTCTGCAGGGTCTCCACTGTGTTCTGGTCTCGGCCCAGCTCCTCGGGAAGCTTCTTGTGTTTGTCCAGGATGCGGTTCAGGATCTCCTTGGCATCGTGGTAGAACTTGTGGAGCTCATAGGAGGCTGCGAGGATCTGCGTCCGGGTGTCGATGAGCTCCAGCAGGTCGGCCCAGGCCTCGTTCAAGCCGTCCTTCCACTCCGCGATGGTGGCGGCGTCGCCGTGGCCGGTGTTGATCAGCTCATCCGCCAGACGGTTGACTGCGTCCACGCGCTCCTGGCCGATGTTCCCGGTGTCCCGGGCAAATTCTCTGAAACGCTCCTGCAACATCTGATGGAGAAAAGAAATAAAAGGCTCCAGTTTGTTACAGATAACAAACAATGCCTCCGCAGCTCAGCTTTAAAAGTCGGCTCTGATGATGCAGTATGAAAATGCTGACAACCAAACTGTGTGCTGTACTTACAGTGACATGCTCGTAGTCCTGTCCCAGCTCGTGGGATCCGGCCACCACCTCCCTCTCTGCGATCCACTGCTCCAGGTCGTCCACTTCTCTGTTGAGCTGGAAGAGACGGAAACGCTCGTCCAGCTTCCCGCGACGTTCCTCTGCCAAATCCTTCAGCCCGGCATACAGCTTATCCACCTGAGACTGACGCATCCCAATACGCTCGCTGCAGGAAGAAATCAGAAAATCATCCTGTCTTAATTTAGTTCTCTCTCTTTGTTCTTTTTTTGCTCATTCTTGCTCCTCTCTTCCTTTCTGCTTTCTTATTTTTTCCCTCTTTCTTCCTTTGCTCATTCTTTTCTGTGCTAACAATCTTCACCCTTTCAATCCTCTTTTGCTTTCTTAGAAGGAAAACTAGACAATAGACAATAGGGAAAATAATCCCTGTCCTGATCATGTAACCCCTGACCTTTGACCCGACCCTCACCTGTCAGGGTGTCCAGCGCCCACCAGGCCCCTACTTGTGCTGGACAGCTGGTGGACTGTGTCAGCATAATCCTCCACTGCCTGCTCCAGGATCTGATGCTTCTTCAGCATGGCCACCGAACTCTGCTCATCCTGAGAGAGAGATGGACAGATTTCTCTTTATGTCTTGGTAAAGCAAAAGTTAATATTTTGATTTCCTTGCCAATACATGTTGATGGAGAAAGAGGGAAAAAAGAAGAGAGAAAAGTGAACAGAAAAAGTACAGAGGGACATACCCCAGAGGGAATAAAAGAGAGACATGGAAGTGGAAGAAAAAGTAAAAGGAGGAAAATGAGTCAGGAAAGTTAAATAGAAAAAGACTCAAATGTGATGACAAGTCAAAGAGAAAAGAAAAATACAAGTAGGGATACAAATAAGATTAATAATAATTACAATAAAAATGACACTGAAAAAGGACACAGAAGAAAACATGAGTAATACAAAGGTAGAGAGACAGACAGACAAATGGAAACAGAATCGTACGTGTTTGAACCAACTTCAGGTTTGGTTCAAAGACAGATTTGACCATCAACATGTCTGATCAGTCACACACCTCAACAGTTTGACGATAAGAGCAGATTTACAAAATAACTTTTAAGATGAGCACGTCAGTATATCACTGTAAAACCAAAACTAAGAAAAAACTCTCAGATTAAATTTGAAACTATCTCTTGTATTCAGAGTGGGAATATTTACAGGCAGTTACCAGAATAGTGAAATATGTTATATAACCCCGGCGTAAATAAGTATTGAATGTGTACCAACCAGCAGAGATACAGCAGATGCTCTGACACCAACACCAACTGACTAAACTTACAGAAAATCCACAAACTGAGGAAGTGACAGGTACAGTAAAACTAAAACAGAGAAACAGGAAGTTTTTGACCCAGAGGGCAGAGACTCAGACCAACATGATCCTGAATAGAACACTGTAACGAAAGTGATGAATAATAATTATTAACCCCATAAAATACAGTTTTCTCCTTTTGTTTCTTTTTGTTATGCTTGATACTGTCTCTGACAGTATGTCTGTCTCTGACAGTATCAAACATATACTGTATCATCTTATTCCAACTTTAGTAACCCAAAATGCAGCCTCATTAATTCCCACTCTTCTGTTGAGTGGGCATGCTCTCTTGCAAGAAGCGCATAACTGAGTGATTGATAGCAGTGTAAACTGCTGGAATCAGACCCAGCAAGTTCAAGAGTAATGCAGAACTCAGTTAAAAAGACTTAGAAGTCATTAAAAACCCGTGTTCACCTTTGATATCCAGCAAGGAAACTTTGAAAATATCAACAATTATAAACAGAGTTTGGTGTGTTTGTTACAGCAACGGCAGTTCTGGCTTCAGACAGCAGGGATCATGATGAATATCCACCGTTTAGTCATGTTTCAGTTCAGTGAATGGGACTATGCAGTCGGAGCTCTGGTCAAACGATTAATAGTTTAGCCCAACAGAATTAATACTATTGCTCTGCACAGTTCTGTTGCTTTAAAAAGTCTTTGTCAGCCTTGTATCACCATGTCAATATGGTAATGTGCTATCATTTGATCACTGAGTAAAGTAATTTGTCCTCTTAGCTAAGTCACATATTGTTGTTTATTACACACTGCTCTTTACACCTGTTATGTTGTGTTATCAGGCCCTGCTGTTGACTCTTGAAGACACAACATCATCACAATACTCTTATTGCCTGTGTTATAACAACACTAACACACTAACACCTGCTGTTTCACCTCACCATTCTGACCCCTCCCTCACCTTGGCCTTCTCCTCTGACATCATGTACAGCTCCTGTTCGCTCATCCAGGCCTCAGCCTCTGCAGCGTCAAAGTAGTACTGCTGGGCCTCGTGGGCCTCATTGAGGCGGGTGTGACGCTTCTCCGTCTCCTTCCTGATCTGTTCCCATAGAGACTGGAGCTCGGAGAGCCGCTGGCGAATCAGCTCGGCCGTCGGGCTGCCCTCCCTCAGGATGTGCTGGCTGCGTTCAAAGATGTCGTCGTAGCGAGGCTGGTGGCCCTGAATCTCCTTCTGCAGGGTCTGTGAGGGTCATAGAGAGGGATAAGTGAGGAGGCTGCATGATGCTGCAAAAACTGAACTTTTACTTTGAAAATTCAGCCACTGCAGCTCGTTGCACATTTGCTTGTCGGTAATTTTGTGGAAATTTAGATGCTTCTTCTTTACTTCATACCTTCCTCATCTGTGTTCCTTTAATTTCCCTCCTTCCTTCATTAGTAATGTATTTGTCATCAATACATTAAACATTAAACAAGTAGATTCGAACAATGAGTGACGAAGAGTCAGACGAAAAGTTTAACAAGTTTTAACCAACTGTAAAGAAGGATTTTATGACATAAAGAGAAATTTGTAGTCCAAACATTCAGCATGTTCAGTAAATTATTCAGTCATTTAATTTCATTGAACCAGGTAAATATGTGCATATGCGTCTGTGTACCTGGTTCTTCTTGATGAGTAGCTGTACAGTCTGCAGGTTGTGTCCGTGGTCGGTTGATGTGGCCAGAGGCATCCTCTCCTCAACCCAGAGCTGGACGAACACACACATACACACACATAATATATCATTTATTCCTGGTACTGTGTGGTTCTTTAATGAGCACTGTGACAATTTTTTCCCCATTACTGCTGATGCTGATTCTGAGAAAGAATTTCAAATTATTAGTATTACTACTATCATTATTTCCTCTAATAATACTACTGTTATTACTACTGCTGCTACTGTTACTGATGTGGCTACTTCTGCTAATGGGAACACTGTGACCCAATTTAGCCAGAATTTCACATTATTGCTGCTACTCATGCTACTACTGCTAGTACTACAACTAATTGCTGCTGCTAATGCTGTTGGTTACTGTTAATATTGCTACTACTACAACTACAACATTATGCTATTAACAATGGTGTTAATACTGCTGCTGCTAATGATGCTATTTCTACTGCTGCTGCTGTGACAACTTCTTCTATTATTACTGCAGGAACAACAATTTCTGCTACTGCTAGTGATACTAACACTGCAGTAATATTTGCTGTAGTTACTATGAGTACTACTTTGGCTGCTGCCACCACTATTGGTGACACAACTGTGAACCCATACTTCTACAAACTACACTACTGTACTTCCCCTGCCAACACTTCTAATTTTGGTTCCTTTTTCAGTCATATTCTTTGATAAATGAAAATAATTTCTGTGAAATAAGTACACTATCTTGATGTTCATGTTTTAACAAGTATCCCTTACCACTAACGTCAACAGTAAAATACATTCTACTTCCTGCACTTTGTCCCTCAACACTCCACTCACGATCTCGTCTTCCACGTCCCTGTTGAACTGGTGGATCTCCCGGGAGGCCATGAGGTTGTCTCGTCTCTTCGTCAGGGGTGCCTGGAGGGACTGGAACTTCCTCTCCACGCTGATCCTCTGGCCGTCCACCTCCTCTGAGTCTTTGCCCTCCTGGCTGAGGGCCTGCGACTGGCTCTGAAGCTCCTCAACCTCCTTTTGACGCACCTCCACCTGGCTCTCCAGTATCTGCCGGAAGACGAGGACAGTCACAGTTCAGACAGAAGAACGTGTAGCTTCATCAGTAGAACTAACACAAATACTGATGCGCTTTTTGTTAAAAGATGCAAAAAATAAGGATTTAAGAAATAAAATAAAATAAAATGTGAAAAATGTGTCCACTTGCTATCTTTTTGCAGAGCTTTCGACCACATCTGAGGGTCTTTTTCAGCTGAACTGTCTCCATGCCAACTAAGCAAATGCCATCTGCTAAAGAAGACCATGAGATGCAGTTGAAAACCGTGGGAAAAGCATATAAGTAGACCTTGAGTTAAGATTTTTTCTTTTGATAAATGATTAAAATGATGAGGAGCAAATAAAGAGAAAAATGTACTTGTATATTGAAAAATGCAATAATAAAAAAAAATCAATAAAACTAAAAATAACTAAAAGATAAATAAAGTAGAATTAAATCAAGAGACACAGGTTAGGTCGCAAAAATAAATAAATAAGTAGATGAAGAGAAAAAAAATGCAGCTATTACAAAGATAAAAAATCCTTCACAGGCCTTTACTCCTCTTCTCCTCAGCCCTGTTCAAATCTATGTTAATCTTACTGACAGAGACTCAAAAATATCGAATAAAAATAAATGGTCTTAAATAAATACTAAGTGACGATCGTCTCCAGCAGTCAGGCAGTGTAATAACAATCTGAAAAGGCATCAAAGAGGCATAAAAAAAACAAAAACACAGGTAGAGTCTGGATTAAAATCAGAGCAGAGGAAGGAGAGGAGGAGAGGAATCGTTTCTCTCCTCTCTCTCTGTGTAGCAGATCAAACACTCTGCTAATGATCTCCCTCTAACACTTCATCACTTGCTCTCTCTCCCACACACACACACACACACACACAGAGACACACACAGACATACACAGAAACACACAGACACACAGACACACAGACACACACACACACACACACACACACACACACACACACACACACACACTCTGAGGAAATTACAGTACAGATCTGAGGAGAAGACAGATGATAAGAGGAGTGAAGCTGCTCTAATAGATTGAAAATACCAACGTCATTCTTCAGACAGCTTCACACTCTCCAGCTCTGTCTCAGTTACTGGTGGGGATGCACACACGCAGAACATTTCTCAGACCCAGGGTTGGCTTGTAACACATCAAATGAAAGATTACATAACCGCTGTGTGAGCGGAGTGGGTAAGTGTGTGTGTGTGTGTGTATGTGTGTGCATGGCTGAGACTTATGGATGTGTATGTGTTTGTGTGTATGCGTGTGTGTTTTGTGTTTGTACACCAGTGGATGAATTATGTAAAGGGCGGTTTGACTACTCACTCTCCTTGCATGTCTGTAAAACTGGAGAAATTACTGAACAGACTCCTTTCAGGAATTTAAAAGCTTTGGATTCCAAACATTAACAATTAATTTATTTCACAATTCTCTGCACTGTTTTGCAGGAACAGGTCAAACTGAGGGAGTACATTCGAATATGACTAATCACTGTCCCTTCCAACATAAAATAATTCAATTTAGAACCACAATTATCAACCTGGGTGAAATTAAACAATACATCGGGGTCTAAACTAAAACCTTAGACTAATGTCACTTCTGAAGCTTGTTTGTGCCTATAAGTCTAACAGGCTGAATTCTGGGCAAAAATAGCCCTGTGAGTAAGAGCTCTAGCAGCTCTGTGAGGCTGAACTAACAGTGGGCACAGCAGTGCTTTGAGCTAAATGCTAACATGCTAAAATTGACGATGCTAACGTACCAATGCTTAGCAAATTATAATTTGTTTGACATGCATTCAGCCATTAATAATTAAAATTATTCCCAGTGGATGGAGCTCAAGGAAAAGTCATCAAAGATATCAGAATTCATTCTCAGGTTGACATGAATACCTGAACTGAATTTCATGGCAGTTCATTCAATATTTAAAACCACAAATACAGAAAAGCCTTCACCCTCTGAGGTCTCTAACCTGAAAAGGTAGGGCTTTACCAGAGGTATTACAATTCATCCAGAGGGCAGCATGAACAGACAGGAGGTATGACTAAAGACGATTACTTTTTCAGTACATACAGGCCTGCGAGGATTGTATTATGATAGACTTGAGCCAAAACAGTTGGGAGATCACCGAGCAAAGAAACTTAAAGTAGCATTTCTACACCTGTGTGATGTAAATAAAGAAGAAGGACCAAAAACAGGAATGATGCCGATTTTTTTCACAGTTAAAGTTAAGTTCCCATTTACTGAACTTTGGTAAGAGAAACTGTACTGTCAAACTGAAAGGCTTTACAGGAAATGGTGTTTTTTTCTATAAAATACACATATGAATGAAGACAGTCAGTGGAACAGCAGACAGCTCAGCTATGCTGACACTCCCTTGTTAATGTTCATGTTAATGCACAAATCCCATGTGAAAATGTGACCTTCCCCCCGCTCCTCACCTGCTGTTTCTTAAGCAGGATGTTGACAGAGGTGAGGTCTTTGCCGTAGTCGTCGGACTGCAGCTGTCCTTCCAGGCTGGCCATCCACTTGTCGAGGTCTGCGCAGCTTTGGGTGAACAGCTCAGCCTTGTTGGCATCAAACAGACACTTGGCCTTGGTCTGGGTGGTGGACTCCAGGTCCTCCCACATCGTCTTCAGGGACGCCAGCTTCTCTTTAACCATGGCCTCTGTCTCTGGTTTCTCGGCCATCAGTGTCTTCCCATCCTGAAAGACAATATTTGTTTTTAATACTCTGCTCTGATTAGGCAATGAAAGCATCCTCAACAAAGTATGTTTGATAATATTTGACAATCATCACCACATTAATCACTACACATCTCAAGTCTGTGATGTTTGTGAAATCCATCTTATGAACCTTCTTAAGCTTAAGAGGTGTTTCCTGCAACAAGTGCATCCTACCCACTTGATGGTGACTAAGTACACCTTAAGAAGCTCCAGAACCTGCAGGTTTTATTTAAGGTTTTACAGTTTTTCTTCATTTCTAACTCTATACATTTATCATGAACCCTGATCTGCCGGTTTATATCATCACTGTCCTCCTCTCTCTCCTCTCGCCTGATGTATCTCTCTGTTCTGGCAGAAATAAAATATTCCCGATGGTCTATTTTCAGGTTCATATCTTCTCTTTTTATTTATGCTGTGTATGTTGTTTGCCACCTGTTTCTACACAGCAGATCTGATCCAGAAATGAAGACAGAATGACTGTCACAACAGATGAGCTGCATATTCATGAATCTTTAAGGATGCGTCACTGCTCCATTTTAAGTTTAATGTTAATTTCAGAGTAATGTTTGCCTCCAGCAGCAACTACATCTATCACTTTTCTTTCTTAATCTGACTTTCACACAGGAACATGAATAATAAAAAGCATCAAGCTGAAACCTGTAGACTGCACCTTAAGCATTGCTTTCATAATGAACATTTAGTAAAACATTGTATAACATATTTCTTTGTGTGTTTTACAACATTTATGCTTTGTGATGTATATATTCTTAACATGTAGCACAGTTGATCATATGACAATGTGGCAGGTCCACTACTACAGACCCAGGACACGCTTCATTCAAATGCACTAAACTTCAAGTCAACTTAAAGTCCTAGATTTTCAAAATCACCTTAAACTATGAGACAGCTCAGGGGAAATACTGGGATCATTAAAGCTCAAATTATTACAACCTTGTGGTAAAAGCTGTTACTGCATATTTCTGTAGGAAGATAGTCGTGTGTGTTATTTTAATAAACTCAATTAAAATCAATAGCTGATATCACATGATATCTTTGGTCAGTAGCTGTGTAAATAGTGGTCAAATCATGGCAACACCTCCTACTTTGGTTGATCCTGCAGGGGAATCAGCAAAAAGGGACTAAGTTTCTTAGGAAAGATTGTAGCAGAGAGCATTGAATTCCCTGATTCATCTGTTTTTTCCTCCTCTCCTCTTTTCCTACCTTGTCGATCTTATCCAGCCACTCCTTGTTGGACTGCAGCTCAGCCATGAAGGCCTGGTGTTTGAGCCACTTGCTGTGGAGGTTTCTGGCCTCGTCGTATGACATGTCCTGGGCCGTCAGCATCTTCTCGTTGATCCACAGGGACAGCTGAAGAAAAAAGCAGCAAGTTAGACTCTCTACTAACTTACCCCAGGTATTCTGCATTGTTCTGATTATGAATTATCTGTGGTTTACCTCCTGGCAATCCTGCAGGAACTTCTGCAGGTCTCTGTTGTCCTTCAGCCTCGACAGCAGGTCACTGGCAGCTGCCCGGTTCTTCTTGTGTCTGCAGAGCAAAAATGAATATGGTTAAACACACGATCTGTTGCAGGCAGAAGCAGAATGCCTTGCTCAAGAGCGACTGGGGGGCAATTAATGAGGAACAGGAGTTTAGTTTAGACTCCACTATTACAGTCTCAAGCCTGTTTCTATAGCCTTTAAAACAGCTGTCAAAGACTTACTTAATTAAAATGATCCTGTGCTAATTTTCTTATAATAACTAACCTGTCACTTTGGAACAAATCAACTTTAGTAAACAATTTCCCTGTACAAACTAATAGCATCTTACCTTTGGTCGATAGAGTCCACCTTCTCCTGGATGCGCTCGGCGTTGATGTTGCCGTCAGCTACCAGACGACGGCCGGTGTCGACCACGCCGCTGATCTTCTCCTCGTTAGCGTCCATGGTGGTCATGAAGTCCTCCTGCTTCTTGATGGCTGCCTCTGCACCCTCCAGAGTGGTGGGCATCTCAGTGTGAGCCAGGACGTACTCCTGAAAGAGAAACACAGAGGAGACGTTACTCTCAGCTGGCTGTAATGTCACATCTCAACATCTGATGAACATCCAAACTAATATCGTTTGTGCTCAATGGGAGACTGGACGGAATATGTTTGTTGTAATTTGTGTCTATATTTGCAGTAAAATTAAGGAATTTCTCTGTAAAATATGTCCTGTTAACTAAGAAAGAAGTCTTGTTCATGAAAGTATGATTTGAAACATTCAGACTGTAATGAAGCCGTTTTACCACTTGATGGCAGCCTCTGTCTTTCTCAGAGTGGAAGGGCTGAGATCCAATTGTTGTGGATGGAAAGATCAGACCCGGGACTGAAAGTTACTTAGGTATGTCTATCACAACTTCCCAGAGCCCAGTGTGATGTCCTCAAATGTCTTGTTTTGTCTGACTAACAGCTCAAATCCAGATGTTCAGTTAACAATTGCATAAAACAAAGAAAATCTCCCTAGATTAATTTACTGATTTTCGATTAATCAGCTAATTGTTCCAGTTCCACTTCTATGCATTTTTTTAACTGATTATCCTGTACAGGCCTCCATCCTGGCCAGGTGGGATTGGATCCTCTACCAGCATGCACTGGGTGAGAGGTGGTGTGCACCATGGACAGACTGTGTGTGAGAGAGATCTGGTCTAACCCACATGATCCCGGGCTGGACAAACGCCCAGTCAGAGATTTATCTGCTGATCGCCCTGACTGTCTGTGTGCGTTTCAGAACCACCGCATTAATGAAAGAACAGTTCACTCTGTGGTCAGATCACATGACAAAGAGTGCATGAAATCCTAACTCATGCTCTACTCCTGTCCTGGAATATACTGACTCTACAGCAGGGACAAAGTCTGATAAGAGAGGCACTGTTTTTAAATGGTCGTATTTCAAAAACCTAGCAGCCAGTGTGGAAATAATCCCAGCTGATTTTCCATCAACCACTTCCTTCTCTCTCTATACTGGACACACAGAGATGAGACTGATCTATCTACATCATCTGACTCATTCACAAAGTATCCATCTGAACACATTAATGCTCTGTTAATTGTTTCTAATGCCTTGGGATTCAGCTCCTTCGGTGACCGTTAGATGTGCTGTGAGAAAACTGATTGTATTGTCTCTCAATAGTTGATTAAATGTTTCTAATTTTCATCTTGGTGGCAAAAATAATGGTTTTCATTAGGAAGACATTAAGAGTTTAGAGAGGTATGTAGTGGAGATGTGTTTGCTTTAACTGACACATTTTTATGTCTATTGCACCTTGCTGTGGAGGCTGCTGCTTGCCTGCCTCAGCTCTACACAGGCTCTACACCCTTTTATTGGGATTTTCTGGCTACAAATAACAGACAAAGACCACACAAAGCAGGATTGTGACTGTACTTCAGACTGCTGACAGTGACACTACAAATGCTACAGATCAATGTTTCCGTCAGTCTGGGCTTCACACCAAAGCTAAAGGTGCAGGTGTTAATGAAATCAGAGGTCTACCTGGTTGTTGAGGAAGGCCTCGGCCTGCTTGGTGTCCCTGAGGAACAGCTGGTAAGCGTGGGACTGGGACAGCAGGTTCTGTCGGTTCTCCCACATCTTGTGCAGCTCGTTCCAGCCGGTGTCGAGCGCCTGCAGCCGCTGTCGCAGGAACATGTACTGCGCGTCCGTCTGGCCCTGCGTCACCATCTCGCCCATGTCCCGCATCTTCTGGTAGTCCTCCTCGTAGTTGCGGATCTCGTTCTTGATGCCCTCGTGCTGGGCTAGGAGCTTCTCGGCCTCGGCCAGTGTGTTGGGCATGTCCTCTGAGGCGATGGCCGTCTGTGTCCGTGACAGCCATGACTGGAAGTCGTCCAGGTCGCGCAGGAACTGCTGCAGCTTGCTGGCCTCGCCCAGGGACTCCTCCCGGTTCTTCATGGTGTCCTGTAAAAAGAAAACAGAGAAAAGGAGTTTGTTTTGATCACACATGGCTTCAGCTGCCACTACAGCAATTTATTACTATGTATTTCTCTTAATTGTGTGACTTGGAATAAAACTGAACTGGGTTAGAAATATATATTTTAAGCTGCTTCCTTGTCGTTGGACATATAATGGGGAAAACCTACTTTCATCTCGTCCCAGACACTGGTGATCTCAGCCAGACGTCCCTTGATGGCCTCAGACTGCTCCGGGTGTTCGGAGCCCAAACGGTCTGCTTCTTTTCCCAGGTCGCCCAGCTTGTCTTCGATGGCTGCCAGGTCGCGCTCCATCCCTGTCAGCTTCCTCTGCAGGGCCATGACGCCAGCCAGGTCGTTCCCCAGCTCCTGGGTCGACTCAATGACCTGGAGGAGGGCAGAGAGCGAGTGAAGTCAAATTTATTTATTTTATTTTATATATAGCGCCAATTGAGTGAATTGAGTGAAGGGTGAGTTAGACAAGTTTTCTTTAGAGCGTATGAGTCGCTGCAGTGGTTTAAAGTGCTGTAGGACCAGATTGTTTTTGTTCTGTGGGTACCTTGGTCTTCTCTTTGATCCAGGACTTGGTCTCGTTACACTCCAGGTGGTAGTTCTGAACGCCCAGAGCCGAGTTAAGACTGTCCTTCTTCTGATCCACCAGGTCTCTGAATTGACTCCACCTGGACAGATGGCCAGGGACGCCATTAGCAACAATATCAACGAATAATGAAACTTTAACCCTGACTCTGTTTTGTTACCTGTTTATTGATACTTTATTTAAATTTTAATCTCAGTTTAATACAACTGAGACTGAAATTCACCCAGGTTCAATTACCTTTTTAATCAGTTTTATTACCTATTTATCTAATCAGATTTAACTCTTAATCCATTAGATTTCAGTTTAATTCCAGATTATTTACCTGAAAATCAAAGTTTATTTACTTGTTTGATCCCAGTTTACTGGCCTTTTAATCTCACTGAAGTGAAATGCTCAATCACAGCTTTGTTGCTTGTTTAACCCAATTTACCATTTATTTTCTTGTGTATCAGAAGTTTAGTTTTCTGTTCAAATTCAGTTCACCTTCCCTCACTTAAGTGCCAGTTTTGTTGCCTGTTTAATCCCCATGTAATAACAGCTGTTTAGCGCCCTTTTTAATCCCAGTTTGGAGAGTTGCTAAATCCCAGATAACTGCCTGATAAACCAGAGATACATGTCTTATCACAGCTAAACTGTCTGTTAAATCCCAGTTACACATTCAGTCTCTGCTAAATCACATGCTAATTCTGGTTTACTTTCCTTTCAGTCCTGATTTATTTCCATTTTGTCTAAATTTATTTCCTTATGTAATCCCAGTTATATCACACTGTATTTTCCAGACTGCTGTTTAAACAGGCCCATAATCCCAGTTTTATTTTATTTTTTATTATTTTATTTAATCCCAGTTAGATTACCTGGTGTTGAGTTTGTCCTGCTGGGCTTTGATTTCCTTCTCACTGGGATGTCCACTGTGAATCAGTTGCCTGGCAACCTGGTTCACCACAGCGACACGGGAAGCCTGGTTGTTCATCTCCGGTTCCAAACTCTCAAACCTGGACAGAGATGCAGAGAGTTAGAAACCACTGGAAACATCAACACTGGAATTTTGACTTTTATATTTTAAAAAGTGATGAAGAAATAAACGTATATATTTCTTAACATAAATACTTAATATAAATCAACATTTTTGATGATGATCATTTCAATTAGATTATTACAGAATTGTGAACCAGATATGAAGTGAATGGGACATGTTACAGTGTAAAAACAAAGTTCAGGCAGTCAGTGCTCTCTGGTGGCTAACACATACACCGATTTATGTACATATTTTAAGATATTATTCTGTGTTAATATTGGCCATGTCGATATTTAGTGGTTGGGCTCTGGTTCAGAAAGAAAACCACAGTTAAACTTGAACAGTTGAACTTCCAACCACCACAGTTAAGTGTAAAATCAGCAGAGTCAAACTCACATTTGAGAAGCTGGAACCAGAGTATGTTTATAATTTTTCTAATATTTTTGATTTAAAATCATTGAAACTATTACACAGTTAAATCAAAATAGTTGCTGGTTATTTTTCAGTTTTTCAGGCAACCTAGTAGTCTCCCTCTACAATGTCCTCACTCTACAGGTCTAAATGATCTTGTCCTCACAAATATAAAAGAACACAGAGACACACAGAGACACACACAAAATTAACCAGAGACCGGGAGAGGATCCATGTGATGCTTTGTGGTCAAATGATACGGAAAGACAAGTGGCTGAAAACCAGAGTCAGAAGCTGTTGTGATTGAACCGTGTAACCAGAGTCACACCACACACACACACACACACACACACACACACACACACACACACACACACACACGGTGTAAACAACAGTTTACTGATCTGGTTCCCACAGTCTGACTGTGACTGTCTCTGCTGCAGCCTCGAAACACCAACCAAACTGATAGAACACAACCTGTATTTAAAATAGAAAACTACTGGTTTTATACCTCAAAGTCCATAATAACTACAATAACCACAAATCCTTTCTTTTCCACTATCAGTGTAGAAGGGACAGTTTGATGGAGGTGCGTACGAGGTAGAGCTGAATCAGTCAATTAATCTGTTTGTTACCAACAGGAAAATAACTAACTATTCTGATAAGAGATTAATTCTCAGACAAAAATGCTTTAAAAAATGTTTTTTTATTTTTATTTTGTCAGTTGTGAGTGTTACCTGAATATTGTTGGGTTTTTGGCTGTTGATCACAATTTGTAAATGCGCTGCATTTTGGATTCAGTCTGTTTTTTTGTGCTTTCTTTTTTTTCTCTCTTCTTTTGTGAATGTTTTGTCAAATGTGTCATGTGCATGCTGCCATATGAATCAAATCAAATCAAGTTAACTAATTAATTCTATGATGTCAGCACATCCATGAATGCACCACCAAGGGGAAGGCTGCTTGAATGACAGTCAGTTCTCCTACAGCTGTGTCCAGCCTTAAAAAATTAAGCTTTTCTGACTCCAGGGACTCTTTTTCATTACTTCTCTGGCTTGTGTTTACTCTTTTATGCTTTTATTGGATTGCAAAGCACCTACTGTTTTTAAAAGGGTGACAAAAAAATAAAGATTATTAGCTTCTACATAAACCCAGGCTCTGTACACAGCGGCTTGACCCTCCGGTCTGGGCCTTACCGGTGCTGGACCACTTCCAGGTCCTCCAGTTTCTCCGGGATCTCCATGCTGTTGAGCCACTGCTCCTTCTCGTCGATCCACACCTCGCAGGCGTTGGCTTCACTCAGCATCTTGTAAAGCGCCAGAGCGTCCTGCAGCGCCTGCTTCCTGAGCCGCGTCAGCTCTGCCACCTCCTTGTAACGCTCCTCGATGCCCGCCAGCCGGCTTTGAACCTGCAAATACAAGACCAAAAACAACCATAGGTCATCAGTCAGCGCAGTGTCTTCCAGAAAAAAATAAAACCAAATGACAGACATAACCTCAATTTGACACTTTAACAGTCTCAGATCTTTACATAAAATTAATAATGGACCTCTGGTTGACTTTCACATTCAAACATTTTACATTCACCTCTTCAGAGTTGGCCTTCTCGGGTGGGAGCGTGCAAGACTGTTCATGCAGGGCTTCGATGACGGGCCGGTAGCTGGAGATCTCCTCGGCCACATCCTTGTGTTTCTTCACCAGAGCCTGAGTGGAGAACTCGTCGTGGCCAACATCGACGCTGGAGACAATCCTCAGCACGTCCAGCATCCACGTGTCGATGTCGTCAGCGTCAGCCTACAAAGAGGAAATGAAGTTTGATATAATCAAAAAAAAGTTTCTTAGTCCTAGCTGTAACAGTAATCTTTCTTTTTAGGTGTTTTTGTTTCTTGCAGATGTCTTAATATTTACATTTACTTAATTTACTTAATTTTTTTTCAGGAAACAGCTGTAGGTATTGCTGTCTTTCTGGCTGTAAGATCACTATGAAGAACTAAGTCATACAAGGAGGAAGAGAAAGTGTAATTTTGTACTTTCAAATCCAGTCATGTTCATGTCTCTGAGGTGCAAGTGTTTTCACCTGGAACTGGTGCTGGTTGCAGGCCTCCTGCAGACGAGCTTTGCGGACAGCAGAAAGACGCTCCAGAGCCGCCCACTGCTCCTACAGCACAGAGAGGGGAGGGAGGGGGGAGGCAAGGTTTTATTTACACAATAGTAACATTAGATTCTGGATGTCTAAGGAGGGATTTTACATGCAAATTCATTATTTCCTCTGCCCAGAGTTTTTTCTTTGTTCCAGACCGCATTAATAGTACAAATGTAAAATCAAACAAAGGAAAGAGGGAAGAAAAGTTGAAAAGACACCAAACCGGAGGCTTGAACATGCAGATTTT
Source organism: Lates japonicus (assembly GCA_033238685.1). Classification (NCBI taxonomy): domain Eukaryota; kingdom Metazoa; phylum Chordata; class Actinopteri; family Centropomidae; genus Lates; species Lates japonicus. The sequence goes on along the minus strand of BRZM01000054.1, from coordinate 178,976 downwards.
CAACATGAAAAGTTAAAGATGACTAGCTGGTGGGCTTGTGGTTATTATACTACTATAATTTTCAGACACATTTTTTAATAAGTGACTGAAGGTCTTATTTTTGTCACGTTAATATAAACACAGCGTACATTTAAATGTAAGCAAAGAAATTAGGCCCTGTCAGTGGTAAATATTTTGTTGGCATTTCTTTAAACTAAATAATGAATAATAAAAATAGTAACAGGTTAAAAAAAACTGTCAGTGTCCTCAGTGGAAGCTATTGTACAACTAGCCTTGGTTGTATCCATTGAAACTGGATAAATAAACCAGTAGTTGTGCATTGAAAAGACCTCCAAAAACATAATTAAAAGATACTTAAATACTTTTTAAAGCCTCAAAGTTACAGATTTTAATTTTAAACTCTCAGGTGCAGGTGCAGGTGCAGCGTACCTGGATGTCCTGGATTCGTTCTTTAATCTTGTCAGCTCCAAAGTGGTTGTTGGCCACCAGCTCTTCGCCCTGTTTGATGGTCTGCTGCAAGTGGGCAGATCGCCCACTCATCTCATCTTCGAAGGCCTTGTGCTGACTCAGCAGTCGCAATGCGCCCGTTAGATCCTTCCCGTAGTCCTCAGAGGACAGGATCTGCTCCTTCTCCCTGATCCATCCCTCCTACAAACCACAGACACATTCAGGCCTCAGTTACATCACCTCAGAACAAACACAGACAGTTTTTAATTCTGATAATAACGAAAAGATGGGGAGCAAATATCCAAATCCAAACAGAGACTGATCCACAGCCCCAAAACACCAGATAGACTGCCAATAACAGTAGTAAAATTAATAAAAAATAACCTCTTCAGCCATTTCCCAGAAGAACTTCCACAGGCGACGGGACTCCTCAAGGCGAGCTCGCCGCTCAGCTGCGAGCTGGGTCAGCTCCTGGTAACAGAACTCCAGGTGAGCGACTCGATCCCTGATGATCTGTGGATCACAGGGCTTATAACCTGAGAGGGACCAAGAAAAGGAAAGAAAAATGATTACTGTCCTGCTCATCTCCTCTGCAAGAGGAAGATACTCTATGTGTCCGTCCATCCGTCCGTCTCACCCTCTGTGTCGTTGGAGAACTTCTGAGCGTTGCTGTTGACGTTTTTGACTCGGTCGGCCTGAATGCCGATGTCAGCCTCCACCAGAGCGTGTTTCTGCAGTAGGTCCTCCACACCAAGCAGGTGTTTCCCATAATCTTGAGAGAGCAGCAGCATCTGCATGGAGAGAAACCAGGGTCACAGGTCAAAACATCTTCTATTTACAAAAGGCTTTTAGTGCTATTTTACACCAATTACCACCAAGTACTAAGTAAAACCAGAGCTATAACTTGGACCCTCGCCCTTCCGTACCTTCATCTCATCCATCCAGTCCATGATGTAGAGCATCTCCTGGAAGACTCTCTGTAGGCCCAGGTTCAGCTCTAGTCTATGCCGACGGGCCTTCAGCAGCTCCAGTAGGTACTCCCACAGCCGGATCACGTTGTCCTTCCTGGCTGTGATGCGTTTGATGTCATGGTAACTCTCTGCCTCCAGCTCCTTTGCCACGGCAACCACCGCCTGCACCAGTGAGAGGGAGTTAAGAGAACGGGTTGAGGGAGGGATGGATGGACAACAAAAGACAGATTTGCCTTGTTCTGGACTAGAAAAGATGAAGGTGTAGACCCACCAGATCAAAACTTTACACAGCCCATGCTCTCATGATGTTCAGTCATGTCATTAAAGGTTTAGAACAATCTGATCAACACTAATTTAATAAAAGTTGAGACCAATTAAAACCAAAATCCACTTATCACATCATGGTTTAGACTTTCTAATCAGGGTTTAATCCATCCGGTCTATGCTTACATCTTTGACATCAAGACATCTCTGCTCAATGTTTGTGCCTATTTACTCAATGAGATTAAATGGATCAAGGTTAAGACCCATATATCTATTGTAAAGTCCCATCTGATCAAAGCTTAATTCCACATGATTTAAGATTATTCCAATATAATCCTGGGTTTAAACCTGAACAGACAGCAGATGGTCCAGTGTTCAAAAATGATCCAGGTGATGAACTGACCTGGACTCGCTCTTCATAGGCTGCAATGTCTGTTTCTATGGCCTCATGTTTCTTGGTGGCAGCTTCCACGGCCTGGAGATCAAATCCAAAGTTATCCTGGAGGATGACAGAGGAAAGGAAACAAGGAGAGGAGAGAGATCCATTATTAGTTTAGAAATCTCTTTATGGCTTAGAAATTAAAATCTATGTGAAAATGAAAAAGGACCCTGCTTTCTAAATTCTGAATTTGTATTTGATGTGTGAATTGCTGTTTGTAATACTGTGTCAAATGTGACTGAGGAATCTGCCTTGATACCTGTCTTGATACTTTTCGTATTTGTACAATTTATTTTCCCACTGCATGGTAAAAACTCAGTTAAATGTGGCAAAAAGGCAAAAACACATACATGATCCACACAGATTATGTTGTGTGTGTTACCTGAGAGACCAGCCTCTGGTTCTCACTCAGCCAGGTCTCCCTCATGGCGGCTTTGCGGTCGAAACGTCGGGCCAGCTGCTCCAATTTCTCCTGACGAATCAGCTCTGTCCTCAGAGCCAACTCCCGCTCGTGCTCCGCCTTCTCCAGACGCTCCCATGCCTAAAACAAATGCACACATGAGCGATACACACAATATTAGCAAAACAGCGACACAAATGATGGCTAAAATGTTAGGTGACACACTTGAATGAATGAGTAATTCATCAGTTTTGAAGGATTTTAACAGATGGATGTTCACATTGTGTTTTTTATATTATTACTATCATTTTTATCTCTTAATGTCATTGTTTCTAACATAAACTACATATATCTTTGACATTAAGTAGAGGTATTTGTTTTCCTTTTTTCAGCAATTTTTTATTGATATTTTTTATCTCCTTTGTTAAATTTAAAAAGCTGGTGTCGTTCTCATTGAAAATACACCTGAACTCTCCACTTAAAATTAAAAAGTATAATAGTCTGATTTTACATGGTCAACAGTAAAACATTTCTGCAGTTATCTACCACACACACATTCAGACTAATCATAGTGAATGATCACAGCAGGTGCAGTTACCTTGTTGATGTCAGAGATGAGTTTGCCCTCGCGAGGAGTGTAAACTTTCTGATTGTTGGCTCTCATCTTACTCTGGATGGTGAACAGAAGAACTTCTAGATTTCCTTTCTCTGTGAACCTACACACACAACAAACACAACCAGAGAATCAACAGGTGTGTAAGCATCACACAGCCTTACTGTACTGAGAGGAATCATTTTTGAGACTGATCATTTTTGAGGCCGTTAAATTTTAGTTTCAAATATTTGGCTTCAATTACTGGTTTACTTTCAACCACAAGGACAGAATGATGGAAAAAACCTTTACCATATAACAGAGTCTAATAGAAAAGAGAGAAAAGAGAGATAAAATCAAAACAAAACTCCAACAAAATCTCAACAAAAATGGAACATTGTAAGCTGCACAAAGTTCATATTAATTGCAGAGCTGAAATTCTATATATGAAACATGTAATATAATAAGCAAAAAGCAAAGTCTGAACCTCCCTCATGATTACAAAAATCCATATTTTCATTTTTTCCCTTCATTTCTGCAGCTGTTTGAATGAAATCACGTTCCAATCTGATCTGACTCTTTGCAGGAAAATTCATCTGAATTCCTGGTCAGAGTCAGACTCAGCTGGTTTCGTTTTTTGTTTGTTATCCTCCCTTGGCCTGTGTGGGAGGAAAACTGTGGTTTAACACAGAAATGAGTGATGAGTAACAAACTGTGAAATGTATGGTTTACACTCAGAGGTGAAAGGAGAGAGGGAGGGAACCTGGGCACTATGCTGGGAGGTGTGTTTTTGTTACTTTCATTTGGCTTGCGTGTGTCTCAATCTGTTTTTTTCACTTAGAGAGAGTTTACTGTTGAACGTGTTTTCATGCTAATGGTCATTGTTCTTCTTGAGACTTGGCAGATAAGTCGAAAATTCCTCGAGCCTTGTAGAAGTGCCTCCCCCAGGTCAGTTGCTGACATGGAAGTGTGTCTTGTTCACGTCAGCACATAATGTGTGAAGTATCTTGCTGCTTCATTAGAGAATTCATACTATGACAGTACATGAGTCTTCTCCCGCTGAGATAAATAACCACATTCATGTCACATAGAGTAGAGATTTCTGAGTGTTTTTTCCTTATTCAACACTAATTAACAGTTTGTATCTCATCTGACTCCAGGTCACTTTTCATTTCTTATCTGCCAAATTAGCTGTTAGTACCTCCTGTCTGCAGTGTTACATGGATGCACAGACAGCTATCACTGGATTACTGTGACACTAAAGAAAATGTAAAAACATGATGATTCTCAAAGTTCTGGAGTTACAAGGAGTGTTTTTTTCTATGATTTCTGTGCAGATTTATGAGTGACTATTTGTGATGGACATCAGAGGTACTGATGTCCTCCAAAAGTACATGTCATACCTAATCTAAGAATATATGTTTTGTGTCTGTTCAGATTTGAGTCATGACTTTGAGGTGTACGATTACTGACACTAATCGGGGGCCTGTAGGTGCCTTAATCTTAGTCTATAAACTGTTTGACCGCTCCAACTGATGACCGTTGATGAGCAGCCAAACTACACTAGCTAACTTCCTGTTGCGTGTGCAGGTGTTTTCAGACCTGCCCCTTTGACCTCACCCCGCCACATACTGTGGTAAAACTTGAGGAAAATTTAAAGTTATCATGAGTTATACATAGAGTGTATACTGACTTTGGTGGTTTCTCCACGGTGCGGTATGTGTTGAAGGCCTGCAGCTGCTGTTGGACTCCCACCAGAGAGTTGGCAAACTTCCTGTTGTTGAGGATAATGATGGTCTGTTCGATCCACTCCAGCAGGTCAGATGCCAGAGACTCGTACTTCTCGATCATCTTCTCTGTCTCGATGGCATTGTCCAGAACCTGGGCAACACACCAGTAGAAACATGTTTTTAAAAAAACAAAAACAAAAACAACAGAATGGCCCTTTAATGTCTGCTGAGGTGAGAACATAAATCTGATGTGTAGGAAGTCAGATTTCACCTTGCCGATTCTCTTCCCCTCCACCTTCAGCGCCTTCATCTTGGAGAAGTAGTGGTAATAGGTAACCACGTAGGTGATGATGGACTTTTCATCAGGGTGGTCCACGCTGATGTCTGCACACGCAGACACACAAAATCAGAGTGAATAACATACATGATTTACATATATGAGTGTGTGCGTATGTGCGAGTGTGTTCTCTCTCACCCTCGGGGTCCAGCAGTTTGGTGAGGCCCAGGTGTTGCTCGGCAAGGTTGAAGGCATTCTGCAGATTGTAGTGAGCATTCGATTTCTTCAGTTTATCAAAGTCGATCAGGTCTGGTCTGAAGAGGACAAACAAACCAACAAACAAAAACAGAAAAAAGAGAAGAGGTTAAACAGGAGTTGTCAGCAGATAACACTGATTTCCAGAAAAAATATTCATTTTAACTACATTTTTTTATATATTGTGATTAAAATATTTTCTTCTCAACTCATATCCCCTGGTTTGAATGAATTTCACTTTCCATCTGGGGTTAGACAAATTACTGTTGCACGTCTCAGCAGCTGTGACCTGTGATCTTACTACTGGTTGCTTGTAATATTGGCAGTGTAAGATTAAAAGCATAGAAAAAGGAAGATGTGGATGACTAATATGCCGTTCAAACTGAAAAGAAAACATTAATTATGGGTCAAGTAAAGGTCAAACACCAAACGTTCAAATAATCAATAATCACTGCCCAAAGACACAAAAATTTTTTTTGCTGTGTAACATCTCTGAACATCAGCTTTATTTAGTTCAATATGCATAAAGAAATGTTTTATGTCTTAATGTCAGAGGTTTGAAGGAAAAGGTCTGCTGACTGTCAGCTGAGACAGTTATTAAAGACAAGACTGTCTGCAGTGGTACAGTGGGAAACACACAGGGTCTGATGGTCCGGTAATGGTGGAGTAACTGGTGTTACTCATATTTATATTTCACAAATGTTTGTTATACATTCTACACAGTCTTGGTCCCATGACTTATATTTTGTTTTCAGAAAAATGAAATAGTGCTCATGAAAACCAGTGCAGTCTGTGTGTTGCTTTAAGCCTGTTCATGTCCGTCAATTTATTTTATGGCTGTCAATTAAGTGTTTTCATTGTGTTAACTCTGGTGATAATTTGTCTCCTTTTGTACATGTCTGATGAAACTGCTCAGGCTGCTGTGATGTATCAGGCTACTTGTATACATTTCCAGCACACAGACTATTTCATTAGCCCAAACAAGTATCTTTTCAAGGTTTCATCAGTGTTCACCAAATTCAATTCAGTAGCACACAGACTGCAATTTACTACCTTTTTCATGGTCAAAGAAGGATGGCAAACAAACAATAAGACCTATTACTACTTATTATTTAATTTATTGATAATTATAGTACATTTTTGTGAGTACTTTGCAGCCATATACAACATAATTCCTGGTAATATAATCAGTCAGTTAACGTGACCTGGACCCATGGATGCATTACGGAATGGGGCTTTGGGGCACTGAGACTCTGAATGAAGTGACTATCAGTATTTCTGCGCAGATAAATATTAACAGAGCTCAGTTAAAAGACTAAAAAGACAGGTAAAACTATCTCAGAGACACACAGTACCACCACAAAGACACAAAATGACAACTCAAGGAGACTCAAATCGAGTTCAGAGAGAAAAAATGACCATAAACCAGACCATCATTTGTAGTTGTCTTGTGTCTCTTTGCTAAAATCAACACTTGTCTATTATGAGTGGATGAGCTTCCTAACAGCTGTCTCCTGACAGCCAAAAGTTATCACTAATGTTATTGTCTACTGCAGCCAAAAGTATCCAAGACCTTTGGAAATGGAATTTCATAAATTTAGGGCTTAATGCCTTCCAAGGACTTGAAAAATGATTTTGATGCTTTTCAAGGCCTGCAGAAATCCTGTTCTTACTAACACTGCTTTTCTTCCATTTTCCCAGCACAAAACAGCAGCCCTTTAATGGATATGGACAATGTGTGACAAGATACAGTTCAGTTTGAGTTCCTACCTGTGTTTGTGGATGAGAGCGTTAAAGGCCATCCCGTCTCTCCAGCTGGTGGTGAAGTTGTGGATGTTAACGTTTGGATACCTGGAAGAGGAAATCACAGCTTGTCAGATGCTCACATAAGACTAAAAATACTGAAAACTCTATTTAATGGTTTTAATTATCACGTCATCACATTTATTTAGTCATGTTAGTATAATTAAACTAATGGGACCCTCACTGAGCACTTTAGCCCACTCTGCTTTATATTAGGTCAGATTTGAAAGGTACTTTTCTTCCACAGCAAACAGAAGGAAAGTTTACAGAGAGTCTGGAGGAATGGTTAAAAAAAAAAATCACTTTCAACATATTTATCCACTTCAGGGAAGGGAGCGGGAGGAAACAGGGCTAATGAAAAATGTGTCTGAACTTTGGAAACCACAACATTTCCCAATCAGTGATCTCTAGACATCTAGAGAATAGCTCTTAAACTCATGTGTAGACTCTCACCCTGCAGTCTTCATCTGACACCAGAGCAGCAGAGCATCTTTAGCCGACTTCTTCTCCTTGTTGTCCTCCGTCTCCACACTGATGTCCTGGATCTGAGACACACAGACAGACACAGAGTGTAAGTGCTGATATAATGGATGTTAGAAGTGGTGTAATGTGTGAAACTCAATGCAAATCTTTCATCATCATCCACAACTAGAACAGAAGTACCAGCTGAATGTTCAGTTTGTGTTTAATATTAAGTGATTATGATGATTTCAATGAAATATAAACTAAACATAAAAGACCACCTCAAAAATTTAGTTAAAAATACAGGAAATAGGAAGGATTAAGAGCAACAACGTGCACAGTGTATTCAGAGATCATCCCATCCATTAATTATCTATACCACTTATCCTTTAAGAGTCACGGGGGACTGGAGCCAATCCCAGCTGACACTGGGCAAGAGGTGGGGTAGACCCTGTAAAGATCATCAGTCTATTGCATGGCTGATATTTAGAGGCAACAACTATTCACACTCACATTCACACCCAATTCCCTAAGTCCCCAATTATAACCTAACCTGCATGTCTTCGGACTGTGGGAGGAAGCTGGAGTACCTGGAGGAAAACCACGCAAACAAAAGCCCTGGGCGAACCTGGAACCTTTTTGTTGTGAGGCAACAGTGCCCATACTCAGAGATCATGGCATCTTTAAACAAAATAAACTAAAATTTCCCCAATTGTTACCTTTGCCCGTTTATGGCCAAAGACCTTGAATGCAACGTTGAACCTCAGACCAAAGTCAGCATGAGCCAACACACAGGACTTTTCTTTTAATCTTTTTCTGAATCTTAACTGAATCCTGACAAACAGCCTGCGGAAGAAAGTGACAACCAACCGGAACATCCTTACTTTGCACAAATGTCCATGCTCACAAACACACACATCTGGACCTCAATACTTGTGAGGACATTCACTAAAACCTCACTCTAACCTTAATGTAGTTCCTACAATAACCCTAAAACCAACTCTTAGACCTTTGAAATGCTGTCAATGTCTTCACTTTCTGAAAAAAAGTCTTCTTTAAAAATATGTCCTCGCAATCCACATGTCCAGACTTTATGAAACTGTCTTAACTATCAAACATGGCTTAACTTTCAAAAGAGGTTAATCCTCACTAATGTAATAAGTATGTCCTCTCTTTCTTAAAATGTCCTTACTTTACAAAAATGTCAGCACTTTCCTAACATGTCGTCACTTTCTTAAAATGTACTCTCTCTTTCCATACCTTACAATCCAAAAATGTCCACAATTTCTTAAACTGTCGAAAACATATATGACATTTTAAAAATGTCCTCAATTTCCAAAAGTGTTCCAACACTCTCTTGTCCTGGTTCTCACAAAGACAGAAGTACACTCACCTTCATTGACTGACATCCATCAGTTTCAGTCTGACAGAAGAGTGAGCAACATCTGAACCACAGATCAGCAACACCAACACTGCCAATGCATATATATGAGACACACACACACACACACAGACTCACACTGTAGTCCTTCTGTCACTCGGCTCCATTTCACCCTCGCTCCTCCATCGCAGGATTTAAACCCACCAAAAAGAGTTTTTTAATCCTCATGGCTTATAAAATCTAAATCCTTTTCACCCATTTTCCCAACTGTTCACTGTCCCTAACGATGACATCATTACCCAACTGACACGACAGCACCATCAACGTACAGTAAAATCACATTATGACCAGTTTTCTGACTGGTTGTCTGACTGTGGTTTTGGTCATATACACTTCACTTATTCACTGATATCAGTGTGTTTGAAGCAGATAAAGAACCTCAGGACTAATTGCTGAGGGATATGACATGGTGAAGGAGCAGTAAAATAGTAAGTATATAAATGACAACTCTTCATCTTTCAGTAAATTATTAAAGATTTAGCAACGTCACATTTGTAGGATTAGAAAGCAATATCACTTTATACCAGCGCTGCTCTCATGTCTGCAGAAATTATGTAGAACTTATTAAAATGAATCATCATAATAAAGACTGACATCTTGTTATGACAGTAATTCAGCTTGATAGTCATTTTGGAAGCTAGAGCAAAGTTTTGTTTAAACTTATCTTAAAGGTTTTTCCAAAACTTTATCCCAGGACATTTTTGTCACTGGAGTTACTAAAAACAACTACCTGAAAATGTAAGATTGATGGCTGACCATCACTTGAGTAATCTAAGAATTTCAGCACGGTATACTCACATACTGATTAGGTTTGAACTATTTTGTATCCCTAATGAGCAATCAACTCATTAACATGATATGGAGCACAATGCCTGTGCATCAGACTACTACTCCTCTGATATGAATATATTGTAATTGTCCATATATGTATTTTGTTAATTTTGGGATCCAAAATAATAATGTGGCCCATCATCTCAAAATAGAGTCCAAGGGCCCAGGTGAATCCACACTTGACTGGCTCATTTTCTATCCTGATCTCATCTCACCAAACTGAACTCATTTAACCCATTTTGGGATGCAAAGTAAGTACAATGACCCAGATAGACTGTGCTCATTTTACTTATTTTGGGATTCAACTAAGGAATAGTTGCTGTGCAGAGTATGATTCAAAATGTCAAGTTCAGTCCACTATTTTGAGAAAATGTGACAAAAGCTGCTAAACTATCATATGAAGTGTGAAATGAATGAAATAAAACAGTTACTACTTCACTATAAGCAGAGAAGTCTGATAGGACACACAAACATCACAGTGTTTTTATTTTTTCATTCTGTTATTTGGACATTAAAGGCAATGTCCCATTTGAGATATGTAATGTGACTGGGATGCAAAATAGTAAGAGCAGAAAATAAACTATGGGTGAAGGATAATGGCAGGCCCCAAACATAACTAGCATACCCCTCAATATGAACGACTGACTGTGTATTTTATTAATTTGGGGATGCAAAATAGCCCTTTGACTTCTTAACAGAAAGGGAACATAGTGTGCCTGAATATCCAAAATTGAATTAGGTTGATCATACACAGCAGATTCATTGAAGTTTCTGGGTTGCAAAATAATAACTGGTAGCCTGGGAGCTTATTTAAGACAAGATGGGCTCATACACAAGATGGGCTCATACACAAGCAATATAACTCCATGTTGGGATGCAAAATTGTTCAATGTGCTTTGACCTGAAAATAGAAGGTGCTAGGGCACATGACCCTTATCACCTGTACAATCTTCTGATGTGTCTGATGTACACCACCTTTTGGGATGCAAAAGGTGGCCTCTTACCTGGAAGCGGAGGATAATGGTCCAGATAAGACCCAGGGTGAGGCGGTGGTTTCCATCCACGATGTCGTGGGAGCCCATGTTCTCCAGGTGAACCCTTTGCTCCTTTAGGAACTGCAGAGCCTTGTCCACGTTCTCCAGACAGTGGATCCGCATCCGGCCCTTGGTGGGTTTGGGCTGAAACAAAAACAGAACTCTGTTTATTTACAACCCTCAAAAACCAGAAACTGTGAACAGCTTTAAGCAGCCATATAAACATGATGAAGAAGAAAACAGCTGCAGACACAGCTGACCGGTTTCAAAACCGTCACTCTTTGTTTTGATAATTTTTTTTTTCCCCTGACTGAAAGGTTCAACTTTTACTGGACTTAATTTATATAAATCATATTCTCAAAGGATTTCCTTGGTACAAACATCCCAAAACAGGAAAACTGTTGTTAATACTTGAAGCAATAAATATTTCCAAAAATCAATAACTTATATGAATATTAACCAAAACTGTGGCTCTGAGTCAAATGATACAGTACGCTTATCCAGAAACAAAAAGATCTTTAGTTGTACAGTTAAGAATTGGTGCTGGATATTAAGGTTCAGGAGGCAAGTAGTGGGAGCTTTATGTTTTTTAATAAAATGACCCAACAAAAACCTGAAATATTCTGTCTCTATTACAGTTATTGACAGGATCTGTGCTATTTCACTTCTTTAGTATGCTGGCAAATAGCTGTTCAACCTCAGGAATAAATTAATTTAATGAAGGAGCTTTTCTTTTCTCAAGAAATCCTTCCTTTACTCACTTCATCTCGTCTAGAGAAAGATTTTATTTTGTTCTGAGAAAAGGGAAGAAATAAAATCAAGCTGTGTAGGTGAGGTAATTGGTGTCAAAAAACAAATACAGAAAGAAAAGCCCCTGTGATGCTTCTGTGATAACAGACAGGATGTGTTGGCATCAGCTCCAAGTGTCAGTGAGTTGCAGAGGCAGTGGCAGACACTGAATGACTCTCAATGAAGAGGAGTCAGATATTATCGTAGTGGAGGGATTTTCAGGGTAATTTAACACTGTGGTAACCTACTTTACAGAAGAGTCAGACCTGAATCAGACAGATGTCTGACAGCTCTGCTGTTACACAACAAACAACCAACAAACTAACAACAAAAACAATAAATCAACTGAGGGTGAATGTGACAGTATAGCCAAAAAAATGAAGAGAGGAGGGAGTATCAGGGTTTTTAGTTCGGACAGATGTTAGACCACCAGTCTTCATCCCTGCCAGTGGTTTTAGACTGCTACTCAGATGCTTTATTTAAGTTAAACAACAATGTAATAAATCTATCTGTTTCTTAGCTGGTGTGTTTAAATTTATACGGCCAGCCACTGTATTCTGTCTGTGTGATACATGGAGGATTAAATCCACAGGATGTTCTGGAGGAGCAGAATGAGACGCAGAGCACCGATGCAATTAACACAGATCTAATGATAATAAAATACAATACAAGTCCTGGTCAGTATCTCCTTTTTAACGGACTTCAACTTGACTCAGACTGTACTGGGTAAAGCATGTGTCCAGCTGGTGATTATCAAACCAACTTCAGCCAGCTCTTTGACTGCTTCCTCTTCTCTGCTTGTGCCATGTGTTTTTCCACCCTCACCTGAATATGATGGATGAAAGTTTGCTTCCACTTCCCCCAACTTCTAAAAATTCTGATTTTCTTTTTTTTCAGCCATTGCAGCGTGCAGCTCTGGTTTAGTATTTCTACTTGAGAGTAGGATGTGAGTAATCAGTCATTGCAACCTGTGTACTGTGTTGCACTCTCTCTCTTGTGCAAGCACTGAAGTACTTTGCGTAAATGTCCTCTCATGTTTTGAATGAAGATGTATGGGACATTTGTACAAATATCACCTCTGTGTGAATAACAAATTTTCAGATAGATGGAGCCAACAGTGTTATGGATTTCATATCTGAAGCTGGAAACAACCTTTTCATTGCATGTTCTTATTTTCACATATATTTTTGAGCTGTAATGTCTTTCTATTTAACATTGTGTTGGGTATGTACAGTTGGAAATGAGTCCTTTGGATGACAGACATGTTTAGGATGATGATGTTTAAATCCTGAAAAATAATTAAAACACAGTAATAGTAAATAACTATAATAAAATGCCTGAGCTGCCAGAGAGGTGATGTTACATCCTCCAGGCCGTCCACACCACATGTTCTCTATCCAACACTGACCATCTACACTACAACCAGGACGTCATCCAACAATAACACTGCTGTCTTTGCTTTTCCTCACACAGACACATAAACACCACCCAGTGAAAAGTCACTCTGGTGATTCAGAATCTGGACTCAAACCAGAGATATTTTGGACTGCTGTCTGCCGGTGGCAAAAAATTCAAAAAAAGCCACACAGAGATTCAGTGTTGGTCGGTTGGTACAGCAAATCAGCACCATCTGCTTTGAAAACAAACAAAATAGTTGTACCTCCAATAGTTTGGTGCTGATCTGAAAGGGGAAATTCCACCATCACAAGTTTGTTTGTTTTTTTTTTTGTTTTTTTTGCTGTTTTTAGACTTAACTATGATAGTTGTGTGGCATGCATGTGGGGACTTCCCATTTTTGTTCTCAGTGCTTGCAGTGCCAAATTGTTGGAAACCTTTATTCAACTGGGACTTTAACCATACTTCTGTGCTTGATTTTTGCTTTGGAGATAAACCTTAACACCTCCCTGCTCTGGTACTGCACAGTGAAACTAAAATGTCCGGTGATGTCCTTTACTTTTTAATTTTATTAACTAATCCCATGAAAAACCCATGTATGTATCTACTAACAAGTACTGTGGGTGTGTCAAAGCCAGAGCCAGAGTGACATGTTCCATCATTACCATGAACACACACACTGTAGTTTTGTGACTCAGTCCCACATAAACAATCCTGCTGCCAGAAATACTCATTAGGACACTAAATGTGGATTAATTCACTGCTGGAAATAGTCCCAAACAAATGCAGTATTTCCAAATTTTTGAGCAACATTTCACAAAAACATTGGCAGCGATGGAAAGAAAAGTACTTTTACTTTGTACTTATACTTTACTTGAATATTTCCATTTTATGCAACTTTATAATTCTACTCTAGAGTGACTTATTACCACAACACAATTATTTGACAGCTATAGTTACTTTGCAGAATAAGATTTTACACACAAACCATACGGTGGGCTTATAAAATATGATTCTTTGTTACAGATTTAACTACCAGTTGTATATAAAGTTTTAAGAAAGCAGTTTTAAAAAATGAATGAGCCTTTTTTAAAATGAAATAATATGTTTGTGAGATGTTTTTAAGATTTACGTTTCAGTTGGAGCTCAGAGCCACAGACAGGTTAGGGAAGTCAGAAGATACTGAGAGATGGACTTACTGTTGTTTTGGGTCTTTTCATGAGTTTTGTTGATAATGACAAAAATACAGAAGAACACCAGGGTTAAACCTTGTGTGCTGCATTGATGTACGGGTAAGGTAAAGACAGACAAACAGGAAACCAATCATAAGTGATAGAAAAGATGGACAAACCATGAAAGAAGCCCATGTTGTAATAAGGTGGAATTATCCTTTAAAGTCTGCCTCTGCAGTGTGGAAACAGCCGCTCGCTCTCAGATTCTTATGCTGCTTCTGGAGGCGTTTTGGCTCCATGTAAACCCTCAAAGTTACTCAATGACTTCTTTCACAACTCTAACACCCCCCCACTCTGTCTCCCACTGTTACTGCCTCCATCCATCCTGCTTACCACTTCACTATCATCTGGTCCTCTCCTTTATTTTATTTCAATCTTTCTTTTTGTCTCTCTCTTCTTTTGTCCTTTCCTCGCTTCCTCCTCATTGAATATCCAAAATACCAGAGATTCTCTAGCTCTCTGCCCCGATAAAGGATATACAAAAAAGTAAATATGAAATAAAATAAAAAATAGAATATATAACATAAATGTAAAATAATCAGAAATAGAGTAGATTGTAATTCCTGGGTGACTGTGCAGTTGTGTTTTCTCCCTCTGTGGGTGTCTGGCAGGTTGTGAAAAGGCCGGATGACAGCGGAGTGGAGAGAGAAGAGTGGACAGACTGCCAAGAAGAAGAAGAAAAGAAGGAGTAGAAAAAGAAGAAGAGAGTTTGGCTTGTCACACTGGAAGTCACAAGGCGGGGGGGGGGGACACTAGGGACGTTCTGAGCAAGTTTAAATGTCTTTCAGTTCGACAGCAAGTGTAAGAGTGTGTGCATGTGTGTGTGAGAAGAATACAGTAAGAGAAAGACAGAGAGAAATGCAAAGGGCAGCAAGTCCAGCAGCAATGTATTCCTGTCACCATGGTGACGGGAGACTGGCAGTAACTGTATTTCCAAATGGCATCATTGAGTGATACGAAATACAGTCAACTAGTACATACAGTAAATTATCTGCTGCTAGTTTTACAGTACACACAACGAGAGAGAGAGAGCATGGTGATGTGTGGTTAATGATTGTAAGAGCCATAGATGTTGGATATTTTGTGTCTAGATAAACTGACCAAACAACCAGGTAAAAAGAGTGGGGGAGTAGAGACGACCAACAGCTGTGTGTGTGCAGCCAGGAGAAGATTCTAGATTGGGACTCTAGCCCTGAGGAAGTTAATATGAAATCATTTTTATGGACTGATCTGTCATAAAAATAGGATCAGTTCATTCAGTGTTTCCTGGTATATAAAACTGATTCTATTGTCTCTGAACATAAAAACATTTGATTTAAATGACACTTTTATTACTCTTAAGAAGGTGGAACAAGGTGCACAGTTTATATCTGTCTGTGCACATTTAACCCTGTGCTCCTGTAGTCTCAGACTCATGCCATGTTGCAGTTAAGTTAAAAAAGAAAAAGAAATAAGAAAGAGAGATATATTTGGGGTTACTCTGACAACAGAGCAACATCTAAAATTGCCAGCATCTGAAAAGGAGGAGAATGACAGGATTTTCCTAAAATGTACGTACTGCTCCTTTAACTGTAATTTGCTGCACAGACATGAGGCTGGAGCTCTGATCAACCTCCTCTGGACCCTTCCACCCCTGCACTCCTCTTTCAAAATAAAAGCACCAACAGCGATGTAACCCACCAGTCTCTCTCCTGACAGGACCTCCAGCAGCTTGATGAGCATGCGCCCGTCCCTCAGGTCCATGTAGAGGTCAGTGATGCGACAGGACACTCTGGACAGGTGGGAGTTCACCCACTTAGTGAAGGTCTTCTTCTGCACAGCCTCGCGCTCATCTGGATGAGAGACACAAAGTTAGAGAGAGGAAACAAGAGATCAGTGGTCAGTCACCAAGGAATCTAAGATAGAGAGTCAGTTTACGGTCAGTCTGCACTTTGTTCCAAGAGAAAGGTCTAAAAGCATTTTTCTCCTCGTCCATTAAGGAAGAGCATGTTTGTCAAACTCTTGTTTCTGATAGTTTGTACTGTCAGAGCAGCAGGTCTGAGTCCTGCTGATCCCTGCAGGTGTGTTTGGATGCGTACGTGTTTCCTCTGAGTGTGTGTGTGTGTGTGTGTGTGTGTGTGTGTTCTCTGCATCCCACAGGCTCATTGTTCCTGGAGAGCTGGTGTGTGTGTTTAAGGGAGAGGTTTCCTGTGTCTGACAAAGCAGACTAAATCTAAATCACTGCTGTATTCACACACACACAACACACACACAGCAGATGAACTGTAGCCTGACAGCAGACACCTGCTGTCTGCAACACAACTTAGTTTATTTCCCACAGGCCTGACCGTTATTCTTAATGCTTACACACACACAGAGAGAGGATACTGGAAACACTATTTCCTCGGCTGAACTCTGGCTCAGTTGCCATGTTGACCCCGATCACAGAAAGAGGATGCACAACCTGACACCAGGAGGGCGGCGAGGGCATGACCCCCCATAACCCCGACACATGCACTCACACACAGCTGCTAAATATGTGTGTTTTTGGACTCTGTCACTCAACAACAGTCGACAGTAGATTCTGAATGTCTTCCGTGAATATTTCAAGCAGCCGGCAGTGAAGACAGAGGTCAAAGGTCACGGGTCACAGCAGGATGATAATACAAGCACTGACCAATTTCAATCTACAAGATCTGAAACCTGTAAACTTCAGCTGGTTGTCAGTGGGAGATGCTCAGATTTGAACTCATCTCTCTGTCACTACCTGTTTGATGATGATGGTAATAAATTAAAGACTCAGCTCTTATCCAGTCATGGATAATGAGGGCATGAAAATGGATCTTGAGAAGCTTTTTTAAAAAGCCAGTTGAGTTGGATGATCTGATAGTGAGAGGTATATTCCAAAGTCTAAGGGCAAAAACAGACAAGTGCACAGCCTCCCTTTATTTTAAGTTGGTCCCTGGGAACATCCAAAAGGTACAGGGAGACTGTTGGTTTCCGCATGGGCACACAACGTATTCACCATGTAGAACCTGACAGGTAATAACTGCCATTTAATTCTACATCCCATTGGCAGCCAATGAAGAGAGGCAAACACTACAGTGCTGCGCTCCCTGCTGCAGCTGCAGACGAGCTGTAGATCCTTTACTGAGGTAAGAGTAGAGAGAATTAGCAGCGAAGGTTGTTGAGATGTGGTCATCATTTGGGTTGGAAGACAGCAGCAAGTGGAAAAATCTCCATGACTTACATTTACGTCATCAGACAACTCGAGACAGCTGCATGGTGGCAGAGTTAGTTGAACTAGAGTTTACAACAATGCTGTGCAAAACTCATGTTTATCACTATATCCATTAAAACTGGTTTTAACTAACTCAGACAATGACCTATGACTGGCACAAGGCATCCATGTTTGTTTGCTTTTCCTGGCAATTCTGTATTTTAGAGAGTGAAGTCAGACGTATCTTGGCTCTTGGAAAAATCAGGGTTTCCCTGATTGTATTTACAACTTGGGATGTTGATGCTATTTTCAAGTCAAAAACTGGTTATTACAGCAACTATCACAAGACATAAATACAGCATAACATGGATGTTATGATGTCATTTGTTCACATAAATTGTGCAATGCACCTGTGAGTTATTAGTCATCTTTTCTTGCTTATGAAGTCTCACCTTTCACACAAATGACACTCGAACTAAACCCATCATCAGCATTCTTAGGTGTTGACTGGTTCTTTTTTATCAAAGTAGTCTGCATCTTTACTCACTAGCCACATCGAAACTAAACAAACACAACAACCAATTGTTACATGCATGCACAAGATGGACATTTTCTCATAGCACACACAGTCAGGTCAGAGAGTGCATAATTTCAGTGTAGAAAATAAGACGGGCAAACTCTGTTTGACCCCTGGAAGGAAACGGGACTAACTGAGACATCCAGGCATACACACATGCAAAACTGATAAGAATCATAAGAACCCCCGACTGTTTTATACATGCAAACAAACATTCATACAAATTCATGACCTTCCAAGTGTGTGTGTTATACTTTGGAGCAGGACAATAGCTTCAGTGTTGAGAGGCCTTCAACAGCTTTATCACTCAGCACAAACACACTGTGGAGACTTGCTGATATCAAACTAACGCTGCTGGAAATATGTGGAGGAGACGTCACGGCGTCTACAATCTGGTCAGATTTCCAGAGAGAGAAGCACCAGACGACTGAATGGAGCCAGGAACACTGCACATGACACAGTTAGCTGATTAAAGAGGTTTAGATGTGATAGGAGGGAGAGTTATTTTGAAAGAGTGAAAGAAAAGGCTGTGGTGGAACAGTCCGGATTCTTTTACTTTAAATCCTTAATTTTACGTCCATTCGACATCGTAATACAGACACGCACAACAACGATCACTTCACTGCAAAGATTCATAAATATGTTCTTTCTGGACGCAGTGATGGAATAATAAAGTAATCCTATCAAAATACTGGTTTGGCTTAAATGTAATGTTCTTTTATGCACATTAGATTTCAAAATATTAATCTGAATCTGTCAGTCTAGCCAGACTTCTTAAAGGGGCAGTCAGCTAAATTTAATTGTCCTGACATTAAATGATCACTTTTAAGTGGGAGCTTGTGAGTATTGCTGATCAGTGTCAGAAGTTAAACTTTTCAGACAGGCAGGACTGGTCCACTTTCATCATCCTCACCAGAAAAACAGACAGCACTGGTCACTTGTTTTAACACATAAAACTACCTGTTGTTAACATTTTGCTGATAAGCAACCTGTTGCAGTAGAATGATGGTGACTGATGCTTTTTTCCTGTGTTCCACGTGTCTTTGCTGTTAAAAAACCAAGCATCTTCATTCCAGACTTGTAGTTTTTGGCACAAATGTCTAGAAAGCAAAAAAAAAAGTTTTGAATATAACTATATATTCTTTTGTAATCAAACCACATGTTCACCTAAATTGGATGGCCTGTACTGACTGACTGAAGCTATATGACCATTATTTGCATATGTCCAATTTTTTATCACAGTCAAATTTCACAGCTGAAGCTCTGGACTTTACTTGCCCAAACAGGATCTTAACCATAAATGTAGTGGATCAGAAAACAGTCACACGAGTTGTTGTTGTTGTTGTTGTTGGTCATTTGGTATATTTTGAAAGGCACTGACAAACATCCTGCTTGTTTTTGCTTTTGTTTTGTTTGTTAGGAAATCAGCCTGCCCAAACTACTCGCTGTTTCCTTTGCATGTAGTCGATCTTTTCTACCACTTGGGTGATTTGGTTAGATGTTTTTGGGTGAAGCATTGGAAAGGTGGATGGACCTTACAGCAAAAATGATTTTGCCACATAATCTACAGGTTTTTTTTTTAAAGTGGTAACACTGAAATTTGAACATATATATCAAATTAATCTGGGTTCCTGTCTGAGTGTGTTTTGCAGAATATCAACAGCAGCTTTAACTGATGGAGATATAATATGTTCTATGTTGAAAGATGGTCTGATTTCTGTGTGTTTGCACGTGCATGAGTGTGTGTGTGCGTGTGTGTGTGTGCTATCGGTCCTCCAGGGCTGGTATGAGAAACCGTGTGTTGTGATAAGCAATGTGTCTTATCTCCATCTTCACGCTTCCTCCTGCATTTTCTGCAGGCAGGGGAGTGCGTCCACTTCATACTATTTGGCCTCTTTGTATGTGTGTGTGTGTTTGTGTGTGTGCGTGTTGGGGCTTCCCCTTCCTGTGCTGAAAAAGAAGCAGATGCTTGTCCCAGCAGGACAACATGTTTATACTCTCACACACACAGACATACAAAAACTGCTTGACTACACCCATATGTATGTATGTGTGTGTGTGTGTGTGTGTGTGTGTGTGTGTGTGTGTGTGTGTGTGTGTGTGTGTGTGTGTGTGTGTTGGTGTTGAACCATGGGTGTGTGCTGTATCAATTCTATCATCAATATTCAAAGATGCAGCTGCAGGAGGACGTGCTCTCGACTCAGTACTCCTCCTTTTTCCTATGAAAACATTTTTTCATTTTTAAAAATACAAAACATTATTTTTCACATTGGTCATCGGTACATCTTACCCACAGTCATGAGCAGTGCTATATTATTCACACACTTTGCTCAAAAATACTGGAGAAAACTGCACCCAGACTGAATTCCTGTAACAACTTATCAAGTCTCATGTTTTTAACTCATCTGCGAGGTAAAAACATCAGGGTCTGTATTTATGTATCTACTTCTCAGAGGAGGAAATCACTCGTAGCTGACCAAAAACTGGAACAGTCACCTTTTTGGTGTAGGAGTAAAACCCCTTTATCAACTGTCTTAATACGAGAAATTATTCTTTTCTCGCTCTTAGGAGAGTTGCAGAGGTGTCCTAACCTGTTGCCAGGAAAGGGATTTCAGGCAGAGACATGCACATTCAGTGACAGGAATGCTCATTGATGAATATGAACTTAAAATAAAATATGTTTTTGGTTTAAATGTAATATTTTTTGATGGGCCTTGTGCAGGCTGCAAAAGGAAGTGCGTGCTTTCACCACATAAACAGATGTCCTCATAACCTCGCAGTGACAGGGAAAATGCAGTTTTGAAACTGCAATGATTCTGACCAAATCAAGAGGTTTTGCGTAACAAATTAAACACTGATTGTTTGTGCAGTAGATAATGTACAGATTCATTTCTTTCAGCGTGAAGCAATGGAAAAACAAGCCATTTTCATGCAAATCCAGGGTAAATAGCACAGGAAGTGCTGCACAAGTCTGGTTAAAAAGTAGTTTATGTGACTCATCCTCATTCAGCACTGGGATGGAGCAGTGAACAGCAAAGAAACAAGGCATGCATCATACTACTTGGTTCCCTCGATTTCAATCACCCTTTTTTATTTCCAGCTTAGCCAAACCACTGCTGCCACTACTGACATCAATATTTGAGAGTTTAAAATATGTGAGATAAATAGAATAAATAAAAATAACCGCTGATACTAATTCTATGAAATAAACACATAAAGAAACATTGGTGAAATGTATTTCTTAGATAAATACTATTTGGGACATTTTACGGTAAAAATAAAAAAATAAAAAAATAAATCAACTCATCAGTGCTCTCTGGTGGACAAACTCTATAATGACACTATTTCTAAATTACCTGAAATTTCAGTTTCTTCTTAATATCTGACTGAAAATTTTCGGTCTCGCTACAATTTGTTTTGTAATTCAACAATTTTAAGACAAGACTTGTTTTGTAAAGTTTGCAGCCTGCAGTTCTGACCCAAAGAAAGTCTAGAGGTTTGACTGTAATGGGTTACATGCAGGTTGTCTGATGACTGTCTGATAACAAATCAAACCAAGAATCAGGGGCACATTAAAGATTAGGGAACAGCCCTAATAAGAGCCTGTTTTAAGCCACATTTCCAGCAGAAGTCATTTCAAGTGATGGTTAGTACGAAGGTAAATAAAGTGGGCTTGACCTACGGATGCTGAGCTACAAACATGCTCTCTCTAACACACACACACACACACACACGCCTCAGCAGAACTCAATGTCAGTGGCTTCAATTACGTTTTCTGGCTGTACAGATACTGCTGAATCCACAGGACACAGCAGAGAGAGAGAGAGTGTGTGTGAGAGACACAGAGAGTTTCAATACACCAAGAGGAGACAGTGATGTATTGATGGGGTGCCTCTCTGTGGGCAAAACACACACACACACACACGCACACACATAATGAGAGGATGACCTTAACCTGAGCCCGAGGAAACACACACACAGACCAGACAGGGGTGTGGCCTTATTTGTCTCCATTGGGATGGAAATGTAAAAATCAATGTCTCCACCCACTTTAAATGAGCATCTCTCTCTCTCTCTCTCTCACACACACACACACACACACAACAATGGAGAAAGGAATGCAGAGCCTGAACATCATGTGAGTTGCATCACTGTTTGTATCATCGTGTGAATGTATCACTCTCAGAAATCACACACACAGAGAACAATTGTAATGCATCATGAGAAGTCAAGGTTGTGATATGACAAGAATTCATACAGACTTTCTAATACATACACACACTTTATTGTCTCTTTCAGTGCGCACAATACACAGACACACCTGCTCGAACACACTCACACACTGATATACACTGCTCTAAACACAGAGGCTTCTGGGGGCAGATAAGGATGTTTGAGCTTGTTACTGCTGGTGGCTTATAAAATACTATATTTAAATCTATAAATAATTTAATTTGATCAATGTTTCTCCTTTGGAAAGAAGGAGAAATATGGGTGAAAAGGAAGGAAACAATAGCAAACAGGGAAGAAAAGTTAGTCAGAGCATTAACGAGCTGAAAGTTAAAAGAGAAAGAGCAAGAGCTTCTGGAAATCATGAGAAAGAGTTTTTATGTCATCATTTCAACTGTTTTCATCCCACAAACAGAAAAATGAACATTTCTGTCCTTAGCTGAGCCCTGAGGCCATGCTCCTCCCCAGCTGTGTCTAAACCAAACCAGCTCCACCAATCAGCTTCTTTCAGTTATTGATTGGGTTAAGGTCGGGGTCAGGGTCATCACAGGAGACTCAGTCTGACCACCAACAGAGAGGAGGAGGGACTTCCACGCAGCCTGGGAGGTTCAACTCAGGGCAAAAAAACCCCTGAGGAACAGCAGACGCTAAAAATGACATATTTTATCAAACACACACACACACAAAGACATCAGTACACAGCTGTGTTCCCCTGGGTGATGACTGAACACACACATACACACACACCCCCAAACACACAGATACAGTCCAGACAGTGTGAGTTAATGTGATTTAAGGTCGGAAATAAATCTTTAATTTGTTATCATCCAGAACAGGTTGACACCTACACATCTATCCTCTGTGTGTGTGTGTGTGTGTGTGTGTGTGTTGGTGGGGGATTTTCAGGAAATGTCTGAGCAGTTAGTTATGCTTTTACTGTTTCCTTTCTCATCCAGTAATGACTAATGCGCACACACACACGCACACACACACACACACACACACACACACACACACACACATCTCCCATAAATCCTACAGGTGAAGATGAAATAGAGAAGAAGGAGGTGGAAATAAAGATGAACTGAGGGCAAGAAGATGAGGAGGAAGAAAACACGTCATCTACTGCACCAAAAAAAAAAACGAGTTTGTATACAATTATTTAGAAAATGTCCCAATGAATTTGGGCAAGCTGAACATTATATATAGGAGCAAGAAGTATTTTTTGGTTAAAACTCAGTTGTTCTCAGTGGTTGTTGACCTCAGTTGTTCTCATGAGAATCAGACAGTCATGTGAGACAAACCCTGGCTCTCTCTCACCTCCGCACAGCTGACAATCACTGTGTGAACTGAGGGGTGGATGTTGGATCACTGGTTTTTGGTTTTGGAGAGTTACAGATATTTTACTTTGGGGCCCCACCCGATCAGATGCTGGGAGAGGTGCTGATGGGAGGGGAGGTGTTTTCAAACTTGTTCAACCATCAAAGCAAGCAGACCTAACCTTAAGTTTGCAGAAGCTGTGACTAAATCCCCAGTTGATCTGTGGACTGTGGGCTACATTTTGATGGGGGAGGTGAAAACACTGCAGTTATACCCCCAACTCAGCAGCAGGTGTGAATGTGTGGGAGCTGGCCCTGAAGTTATTTGCTGTTGTTCTCCAGCAACCTCCTAATTTGTTACTTGGAGGTTAAAAGAAAAGAAAAATTGTGAAACTGTCTTCTCTGATCCTCTTGTGTATTTTTCATAAGAATTTATGCGCAACCACCCATCCTCTTAAGATGCTGTTAGCCTGCAGCTCTAAAGCCAAACATGAGCTGAGCAGCGGAGGACACATGGAAATAACAGCTGGAGCCTCTGACACACACCTTATTTCTTTTACGCAGCTACTTGGTCAAACACTGACACTTTGTCTCACCAACTACAATGTTTCAATTACGAGCTGCTGAACAAAGATTTAATAGGAGATTAAAGCTCTTTAAAATGAAGTCAGTTGTTGAACAACAAAAACACAATCCTTTCTTGATGACAGAACTATGTTACAGTGATAAAAAAGCCAAATCTGATCTTTGGCTGAACAGACACCAACTTATAGAGACTGCAGAAACCAGACAACACTAAGTTTCTTTGGCCTCTTATCTTAATTACACATTAATTCTCTACATCTGATTTAATCTGCTTCAGTCAGCGCCTTCTAGGTGATAAGCCTATTTCTGAATGTTATTTTCAAAAAAAAAATTGGTGAGGAATCATAAAAAGAATTTGATAAAGGATTCATTAGCATCTGAGTGTAGGGGGTCGAGCATTTCACCAACTCTGAAGTGGATCCAAAGTAAGAACCATTACTGGTAACCAACCCTGTGCTGAACACACCTTAAAAGGAGCAGGCAAAGGTTACACCTTATCTTCAGGTAAGGACACGGAATGACCCTTTAATACAGACACTTCTTCTGTTGAACATAGGCATCACAATGAGAGAGAGGAGGGAAGAGGAAAGAGGAAGAGGAGGAGGGGCCAAAACTAGTGCAATAGTATGTGGATTAAATGATTAATAGAGTAATTATAATATCACTGAATGTTGGTTTAGCCATTTTTCAAACAAAATACTCTAAAATACAAGAATATCCTGCTATGTGTCATATATCAGTTTTAGACTAAATATTTTTTGAGTATTCTGACTTTTTATTTGAACAAACAAGACATCTAGAAAACACTGTGTTTGGTTCTCCTAAAAGATGAAATGGATATTTTAGATAGTTTTTGACACTTCATAGACCAAACAGTTACCTGAAAAAGAAATTGTCTGATCAATCAATAATGAAAATAATGGGTGGTTACTGACCCGAGTCAAGACTGTAGACTCTGTGTGTCAGTGGAGTGTACAGACTGAACATATCAAACATCTGTTTCACTAACAGACAGAGACAGAAGAGATCCTCCTTCACTCACACTGCTTTTAACACACACACTGATCCTTATAACATGTCAAAATACACTTCCAGTTTTGCACTTCCAGGATTCCAGCATTCCTGATCTCCCACAGGAGGAGCAGGGAGGCCGTCAAATATTACTATTACTCTGTGTGTGTGTGTGTGTGTGTGTGTGTGTGTGTGTGTGTGTGTGTGTGTGTGTGTGTGCGTGCGTGTGTTTGTGCGTGTGAGTGTGTGTATTTGGTTAATGTCATGTGATCCACCGTGAATGGCCCAGAACTGGGTTGGATTTGGAAACCACCACCACAGACATGGGAGAGTGAACAGAGCCTTGTGTGTGCACATGTGTGTATGTTTGTGTGTACGTGTGCGTCCCACTGTTGAGGAAAAAAGCCTCATGTGTTCGATACTCTGACCACAGAGAGTAGTGCTCATATTTGGTGTATTTATGACACTGTATAAAGCAATATGACAGGCTGAATCCTTCACTAAAATATACGAGTAGACTTTATGTTCCTCTCCACACAGGGTCTGCAATTGTCTAACTGTATTGTATTATTTTGTTGTTGTTGCCATTGTTTGTACTGTTAATGAATAAATAAAGTGTTCAAAGAGAGCAGCGTTCAACCAGCACTAAACAGCTGGACCGGTATTGAAAACTATAGCTAACATTTTATCACTATTTTCTGATATTTGTGATTGGCTCATGAATTGATTGATCCAAAATAGCTCGACAAATGACAAAATAATTTGATGAAAAAACAGTTAGTTTCTGTATATTGTATTTATGGAGTCAGGGCCCAAAGCAGAGCCCATTTGAGTGACTGTTTCAGCATCATCACAGAGCACGAGAATATGGGAGAGAATACTGAAATCTTTCCATACTAGGTGAATCTGACGATATTTTTGCTTCCTGCGCCATAAAGCTCAAGTGAACTACATTAAATTAGTACTTATGATTTATATATAAAATCCACAGAATAGCTCAATGATGGTTTCTTAAAAATAAATAAATCAGCGTGTCTAATCCTATTTTGAATAATATCTGCTGGAGGGCATCGTGTGAGCTACTAAAGGTTTAGGAGAGTTTAGACAGAAATTTCCAGCTTCCAAAAGCAGTCTCAACTACTGAACTGAACAGTCCATTACCAACCTACAAAATAAGTGGAAGATGCCCAATGGCTGAAAACGCTCCTGAACTAAAATGGTTTTGTTATGAGAAGGTAAAATAAGTGCCACAGAAATCACACATACAGCCTCTAACTAACATCACGTTTCTGCTGGTGGCAGAAACCGGCGAAACAACACGGTCAGACAGCAGGAGACTGAAGACCCTTTCAGCCCAGTGGGGCACAATACAGGCCTGTCAGGGTTTGACCAATCACACCCAGCCTCCTAATTTATTGTCTGGAATATGAGAGCAGTCGAAATTAATGGATGTGAATGAACGTTGTGTGTGTGACTAAAGAAGACACACACTCTACATGCAGTGACTATGGAGGAGAAAAGTAATTTGGGGTGAGAACAGAGGACTGTGAGGCGGAGAACACTGACTGACTGGTCTCAGACTGTTAAACTGACTGAAGCCTGTCACTGTTTTACATGGGAGTCATTTCAATAGAACTGTTTCAGAGTTATTTGGAGTGGGGGCTAAGTCAGCTCCTGTTTGGCAACAGACTACAAGTTAACTGCTTCAATTAAAATGTTTCACGTCTCATGTGAGGTTCTCAACTTTCTAATTCCAGAGCTGTGTGAGTCGTGTTTTATATTGTGGAGCAGTCTTTTTAATGCAGTGGTTGTCAAATCCTACATGCATGACATCTAACAACATGCAGTTTTGATTTCACGTAACGACAAACATAGAAGCATGAAGAAACATTCTCTGCAATAAATATTTCAACCACTTTAATTTTATCTTGTTTTATTTTCTAGGTATATGTGAATGGTTGTTAAAAAAAAAAGATTAAAACATTTGTGAGTGCAGAAAGCAGTATGATTTCATCCCCACGTCATCCTCTTTCCCTCTCTTTCTCACCTCTCACTGGAAACAGGAAGCTATAGTGTTTATTCATGCTCAAACTAGATAGAACAACAAGAACTTCACCTGGTTCTTATTTCCTTGAGCTTTCTTAACTAATTAACCCGGCAACAGCAAATTGAGTCTGGGTGGCGGCACACTAGGCTATAACATTTTGTTGGCGTGGTCATTAACTGACAAGTCATTTGCAAATGAAAACATGTTTGATAGGAATGGGACTCATGTTGCAGTTCTTGATAGAATTTAAGCTCGATTATGGGACTTTAGATCTGGATTAGCCAGGTTCAGGTCAACTTTCTACAAGCCACAGATTTTGAAAAATTGAATATTCATATAACTTTTAACATTATTTTAGCCTATGCATTCATTTTGGTACTTGGGTGGCACCTCCTAAGCTTGCATTTATCTGTGGCAGTTTCTGCAGATCTGCAATGTACTTATGGATGTACAGATGACTATCACTGGAAAATCTGATGACTCACAAGTAAGTTCTGGAGTTATGAGGAGAGTTTGTCTTAGATTTTTGAGCAGATTGTGGATGTTTATTCACAGTGGACCTCAGAGTTAATGATGTCCCTGGAGAGAGTGAATAACCACCCTGAATCTAAGATTTATGTCTCTGTCTCAGATTTGTCTGAGAAAGGACCACAAAGTTTTGAAAGATTCATAGAGTCAAATAAACTGAACCTTCAACTAAAAGACCCCACAAAGGACTTTGAATCAGGATAAGCCTGAGCTAAACACGGTCCAAAGTCCTTTGTGGGCGTTCTACTGACCTAACATGACTGCTGTAATGCATGGCCCCACACACAAACACACAAAACACCACCTATCTGCGTGCTTACATCCTTGTGGAATAGATATTTTTAAAAAGCTGCTTTTTCCAATCAGCTACGTTCACACATTAATATGTCTTTAAAGGAAAGCATAGACACACTCTGACAGCAGCCAAGCCCATTTAACATTTGTTCCTGCTGCAGGTCGTACAAAAACTTACCACAGACAGAGATAAGATCCATTCTCACGACACACACACAAACACATTTCTTAACCTATCACACAAATCTAATTGTCACACCTTTGTATCACCTCATTTTCAAAGCAACTATTTATGATGATATATTGGCATAAAAACCTTTACGATTCAAGACACTAGGAAGTTTAACTTCGAATTTCTGTGTGTGTGTGTGTGTGTGTGTCCATGTTTGTGTGACATACTTTGACAGCTGAATAAAGACTCCATGCCTTCCTTCTTCCTCTTTCTTTCCCCTCATACTGCTTTTCTAAACTCATCTTGAAGACAGGGCTTTTTCAGCATCACAGTCAAAAGACAAACCACAGCTCATTTACGAAGCCGTCAGTTTCTGCCCACTGTCAGAAAACTAAACACTGTTGATAAGAGGCAACTTCTCTCCATTACAGTGACCGTGTTGACTTCACCACAGTGTCCACTTACTGGTGGATGACTCAAATTCCTCATCGCTGAGAAGAGAAGCTCCCTGTGGGTGTGTGTGTGTGTCACTGTAATGCTAATGAAACAGCATGAGTGCCACAGACGCGTATTAACTAATAACTGTCCTCCAGTAGGGTTCATCTTATGAAGAGAGTCCGGTACCATTAATAATCACAGGGAAGATGCATTTATTAGTCACATTTGAGCTTACCAACAGTTTGATTACTACAGCAGATAATCAAAGATTTAGAGTTAAGACTGATAGGGCAGCAAGTTTTCACCTGGAATAAGTCTTACCAAGAAAACTTCTATACAGAACACACACAAGGTTGTAACTATGCCAATGTGCATCACATTCCTTTCCTTAAATTTTCACTGAATTTAGTATGTGCAATTAAAACTCCATTGGGGGAGGGAACAACAGAGAGGAAAGACCACTGTTATGGTTAAACTTGGATTCCCACAAGTTTACAAGGCTTTGCAATGATCAGGTTATAGCACAACCAAAATAACTACATGTTATCATGCTGAACAGCACACATCTGACAGGCGTCTTATCTAATATGAATCATGTACAGGATGTGGTGTCTATTATTAGCTAATTAAATTAAATATGTTTCAGTTTTGATGATTGCATTCAATTTTAGATTAAATACACTAAACACCCAGGCTCCTCAGGTGCTTAGAAACCTTGTGGTTCCTATCAGGGTTTCTGGATTCTATATCTCAAACTAACATCTGTGGTACTGTGTAAAGTGTCATTAGTAAATCTTTGGGACAGCAGATGGACATGTGGAACTCATCACTCACAGATCTTATGGGATGAATAATGACTGGAATCATTTTAAACTCAAGCTGAAGAGAGAAATCATTCATGTAATTTTTTAATGATCTGGTGTTTGTCACTGATTTTATAGTCATTTGACCATCATTGGTTAATTGTTTTCATGTTTTGCGCTGTTTTGTTTTGTATTCTGTTGTATTATTATTTCTGTGTATTAAAGGCCCATCTAGGGACTGACACTGCAAACTAGCTGAGGTCTATAAATGCTCACTGGTTCATGTGCGCAAATAAACATTACATAAATAAATAAAGTGATCATTGTAAGGGATGGACCTGCACCTTTGATATGGATGAACATGGACACATCAATGGGCGCTTGTTATATTAATCATTTGAACGTAATTTGTTGTTTCATTACCTCAGCACCGCACTGCAGTGGGATTGTTCACAGTTCACTAGTGTTAGATGCCAGTACAGGAGCCCCAAAGCATGGGACTGTCACAACAGAGAACTGGGTTCACATCAAGATCCCTTAAGTGGTTTATGCAACTGACACTTTGGTGAGTTAGGGAAAGATCAGTAGTTTGGTTATTTTAAATAAACACATTGTGTCTGAGGTCACTGTGAACTTTTTCTATATATCAAACCAGATGACTTTCCTGACCTTAAAGCAGAACTGCAGATATGGCTGAGCTGTTGTCCACATGTGGATACATGCTACTGGATTTTAGGCCTGTTAGACCAGAGCAGCGACATTATACATGTCACAGCCATGTATTACCTTATTTACCAGTATCTCTCCAGCTGTTTAGAGCTCAGGTGAGACTTGATTCTCAGAGAGTGGAAACCATAATGTTAATGTCAACTGTGCATTAAAGTTGAATGACAACTAAACTGAAACAAAAACATTTTCCAAATCAACAGCCTGATTTCAGTTCAGCTGATCGCTAATATTCTGGCCAATTTTGGACAGATCATCTATCATATTACAATGAATAAGTAATCCAACAGCCAAGTGCTTGCAGAGACTTCAAAATACAGCTGGCTGAAGCAAAATGTACAATACGATCATTTTGTTTCTGAATCAATAAACTTAATTATATTTATACAATAATAAACAACTCCTCGTTTTGTTTCTAATCATGTGGCTTTTGTAGTTTTTAAAACCTCAGAAAAACTGAATTAAAATCATCAGAACTGATTATAAACAGATATAATCTCAGTGGTTTGTGTTTCCAGTGAACTTCCTTTTAAGAAAAAAACAAAACTGTTGTTCATCCTGTGCAGCTGATAACTGAACTGCTGAGGATGAATACACACACACACACACACACTTTATCATGTTTTCAGTTTATTTTTAGCTTAAATTTATGATGTTTTCTCTCTTTCTGGGCTCAGATATGCCCCGCCCCCTCTCTCTGTTGAGCATGCTCAATGGAACGTTCCATCAGGCCACCATCCAGCGAATCTGTGCATGGAACAGGACGACATGATAACACACACAAGTGGTTTCCCTGTTCTTTACTCAGACTGTCACACACACTCATATGAAAACTGGCTCTTCCTCAAACACTTATATAGCCTTCTGCCCAAACACTCCAACAACAACACTATTTCTTTGTCCTTGAACCTGACTTCACCTCAGGGTGAAACTTTCTGAAATCACTTCCATGTTAACCTTTCAGAATTTTCGTTTGCCCTTGCGCGCAACCTTCTATAGGAAGGTCAGACTGTCATCTAGAAACATGAAACAATATAAACATTTTAGTAAATATTAAAACACGGTTTCATGTGTCTTTATAAAGGTTGAATAATTTCACAACAAGAAAAACATGAAACACACTAATGAATATCACAGGCCCTGAGGCTTTTGCAGCCAAATGAATGACCTTCTAATCAAAGCCGCTTACAGAAAGCAATAACTTCGACAACTAATAAAAAGCTAAGTAGATGTAGAAGTTGGGCAAGGGACAAATTAACACAAATAACTAGGGCCGGGATGATACTCATGCGATTCAAATATATCAAGGATACTTGGGTGCCAGTGTTACATATTTCAAGTTTAAGTATTGTAATTCTACAAATGACCCATGATTTGATATTATGATTCATTGCAATTTCTGTTTCCTTTTTTAACACTAGACCACAGCAAAAGCTCAATGCTGAACACACATACACATGAACAACACGTCACTCTCTGAAACACACACTGATATGGGCTGTGCGATGTTTGCTACATTTCAGCTTCATAAAACTGAAATGCTATAATTTGGTGAGTAGGCATCATGAGATTACATCAAAGCTGCTGAACACCGATTCACTGACTGGCTCAGTTTAGAACTTGTACTGATGATGAGGTTCAGGATGAGAGAAGCGAAGCATTTCCATCTCTTTTGTGTGGGATTTTATCGGGGCGAGACAGCGAAGCTTCCTTTAATTTCACTAAGAGGATGGATGGAGGGAGGGAGGGAAGAAAGGAAAGGAGAGGGGGGTGATCGGGGCAATGACAGACGCTTGGCAGAAGCTCATGAAACATTGATGAGGCGGAGGAGAAGAAAGAGAGAAGAGGAGGGAGGGGCCGAAGGTGGATAAAAACACCTTTTGGAGCAGGAGGGAGAGACAAAAGAGAGGATGACAATGCGGTTTGGATATTTTTGTGCCCTGCAGACCACGTTAGACACACCCCTCCCCTCTGTTAATCCACACACACACACGCACACACACACAGCTTGGGGGGCTCCCAAACCCCAAAGACGTCCACTGATTGGCTGGCTAGGGACAACAGAGGAGGAGAGGGGGATGCTGGGAGCAGAGAGTGATGATGGTCTTGTTTTGTAAGCATGGCTGTGTGTTAGCAGTGTGTTTTGAGCAGGTCCATGTGATGTTCTCCACACGAAACCTGGTGTGTGTAACTCAATCAATTCATGATCATCATATCACTATTTTACAGTGTTTTCCTGACACACACATCCTCATTTAAATCACCATTGTCAAACATAAGCAAGTGTAGCCCATACAGCCAAATTTCAAAACAAAGGGTTGGAAGCTCCTGATGGACAGGTCTTACCAGGACAAACACCAGGCATAAACTGAATTTCAGTTATTGTGTGTACACAAAATCTTTATTTAATCACTGAGAATGGATCTGTTTCTCAGACTGAGGAACAAAGAAAACATTCACAGACAGACACACAACCAGCAAACGAAATTCACAATGAAGACACAACTAATTAAAAAATAAAATTCTCAGCATCATAAAGAGATTGGATAATATCTATTTTCTATCAATTTATCTGTCATCCTTATCTTTCTAACCTGTCTCATCTTTTGATTCTTACTATCCATCTATCTGCACTGACCCACTCATCTATCATCTCTATGGCCATCCACATACCCATTCATTAATCCATCAATGTATTTATCTATTTAATTTTTATTTATCAACCGTTTAGCTATACACCTTCCGTATCTATCCCAAATCTGTTTAATCAAACCATCCTCTTAGCTATCCAGCCATCTGATATCCATATTTTATTCATCCATCTATCAATTTATCCTTGTGCATCTGCCTGGAGGTCTTTCCATGAACCTACTGACTGATAGAATTCTGCCATGATTACTAAAGAAATGATATGAAATAATTTAACTTCATCACAACTAAATCACAACTAAAATGACATGAAATCAATGTTCATCAATTATCAGACAGGCAATTTAGGTTACATAGAGGGCTCTGGTTTAATAGTTACCTGATAAAGTGCCTTTAAGTAGTTTTAATCCGTTAGTCCATGGTAAGGCGATGTTCATTACTCAAGACAAGTCCTTACTTTTACAAGAATAGATATAAAGAAAATGATGACATGACTGTTCCCAAGGCCATCTATCAGTCTTCTTCTAACAGGCCTCTCTGTAAGGCAGGCTCTGTATGAAAACCTCCATGGAGTCAGTTCAGTTGGCAATTTGTTGACTTGTTGCCCTCCTAATTGCTTGATTTCTAACTGAGTTAAGCTCAATACTGGCCCTAATAAGGAGGAGATGCTGCTCCTCAGCTCCATTCAGTCTCCTCCCTCTCTCATCTGAAGCTCTTTGCAGTGCAATAATCACTGACTGCTTCAATATTCATCCTTACTAGAACTGAACTGGCGCTCTTTTAGGATGTGAGGTGCTGCTCTGAACCACCTGAGCCACACATGGGACAAAATATGAATTTATGTCATCTCGACACTTGCAACTGCCCTCATATAACCAGCTGAACCTATTTATCACCAATGAGAAAGAAAGTGAAAACAGTCTAGGTGCATAATGGATGAGGATGCTTTCTTGATTTTTATTTTGGTGGACTTTTGGAATATTCCCAGAAGA
Organism: Lates japonicus; assembly: GCA_033238685.1. NCBI lineage: Eukaryota > Metazoa > Chordata > Actinopteri > Centropomidae > Lates > Lates japonicus. The sequence continues at coordinate 145,044 of BRZM01000054.1, read as the reverse complement.
CCTGCTGTAGAGGATGACTTGGAATGCATTGAGTATTGCTTGACTCTTATGAGAATCAAATTTCTCCATCCCAATCAAAAGTTTGTATTTTTGTATTTCGGCTTCCTTCCACAGAAGCAAAATATAGCTTAATACACTGGCTCCATTTGTAGCTCACATGATGAATTGTTTAATGTTGGTTGTGTGCAACAAAGCCAAAACCTCACCATGCAAGCTTGACCTAAAGCTACATTAAGTCAAAGTGCAAGGATTTGTAACAATCTGAATTATGCAAATGGTTAGAGAAGTGCATTATGAAACACAAGATGTTACTTTAAGGTCTGTTCATTCCCTATCTGTCCTGGGGATCTGCTGAGCAATAACAAACCCACCTATACCTTATCACTAAAACATATCTCTTCATCCTTAACAGATTAACATACTAGATAATCTACCTTTTTCCCCAAAACTGTGATTCAAAGTCAAAACTCTTTGTGAGACCTTCAATGAACCTCTATGAACTATGAACCTCTAACAACATAGCATTTGAGAAGATCTCAAATTGACTCAAAGATTGTGGAACAGCCAGCTAACAGGACATTTTGAAATTGGTTATTAACTCTATTAGAAAAACCCTCAACACAGTGGCTCATCTTCTCTTGTCAAAAACAAACACCAACTCAAAGCCATTGTGTTTTGCTGAATGAAACAGATCTTAGCTTCGGCCCCACAAACCACCTGCTGCAACCACCACCTTCACCTGGCCTCGAGCCAGCAGGCTGCACAGAGAGGAGGGGATGATCCTGAAGGTCTGGGCATCAACACGTCAATGGTAATCGAAAACTGGCTCCATTGGCCTTCAGCTAATCAGCCTGCCAGTAACTTTACACTTAAGTGTTTCTCTGGTATTAAATCCATTTAATGATGACAAACATTTATTGAAGAGCCTTTGAGATCTTTCTCTGGTAAGTTAAGTGTAAATTGTTTTAATCTTTGTGCATAATAAGCTTGATCTGAAGGTAACTAAGAGAAAGAAAAGGCGATGAGTTAGATATGAATATTAACAGTCATCACCACATTCATTGGTCCAGTGTATCTTGATTCTGGCGGTGATTGAAATGAGTAAATGGTAATTATCTCCTCTGTTAGATCTTCGGAGTGACTATTTCTTAGTTTTTTGTTTATTATCATTTCAGAAATTCCTTTTGTATCTGAGGCCTTCTCAGACAGAATACATTAACAACAAAAGACATTACAAGTACAAGTACCGACAGACACATACAATGTAATGCTCCACCATAGTACATCAAAATGAAAGTAACACAAAAGAAAACAAAGTTTGTTTAACAGAGCTATACTGGAGGGTATGAAGATCCCTGAGCAGAGGTGATACCCTCCCCTGTCACAATGGAAACAACTTACCTATCACACAGACTGTGTCAATAGTTATATAGTGTAATTACGTACTATGTGACTTGTACTCGTATACATGTAAAAGTAACTTCCATTGCCAGCAGCGTATTATTTTTTTTTCTGAAAAGACAATGAAAGCACCTTTTCAGACAAATAGGAAGAAAAGCGAAATCAACTACATTTGGTCTTGCATTTATAACTGTGAAACTGGATGCTTTTATACAATTCTGCGTATTTAAAGAGATTAAGAGCTTATTTGGAGAGCACTTTAATGGCCAGTTCAAGAGTAAACAATAGGCTGTATCTTAGATTAGGTGCAAATGTATAAGAAATGTGGACTTGTGACATGGACAAATCTAAAAGAGACTCAGCTCAGTTGACAAGTATTTTGATGATTGCAGTCAACTAAGGTGGATCTAACTGCCTGTTCGCGAATCAGAAATGGAATAACTCACTCATTCCCCATTGATAACATGTATAAAAATGACTAACTTTATGGACCTTTCTCAGTAAAGCCAACACCCTGCTGACTGATAAGACAACTAACTGACTAAAGAGGACAGCCCTGCTTATGACGAAGGGGTCGCTGCTCAGATCAAAACTATCTGAAAGAATCTGGTGTGGGAGTTCATGACATCTTTCAACAACTTCCCTCATGCTGCCCTTCAGCAAGGCACTAAATACAGCAGCATCCAGTGCAGCTGATCAGTTTTATCAGTGTGACTGAATGTGAAGCAGGGTGGGCGTATCACAGTGACTTTGCTGAGAATATGGTCAGAACAGCTGAATCATTCACACTGAGACTCTGGTTCGTGTAACAATCTAACATTAATTAAACACAACTTTTGCTTCTGTTAAATGAAACTGAATTCAAAGCCGAACTGACAACTGCAGAAACCACATTACTTTATGATTACATATAACCTGAAAACTATTAACTTTTCTAACATTATCGATCATAAGATCTTAAGACTAAATCACAAGTAAATTAAAACTAAATTTAAGTGCATTGAGACTTTTCATACCGCCTGTATGAAGCTGCTCTCAGCTGCTGTTTGTCTCTAGATTGAAGTTACTTTCTATACTTAATTTGCTCTGGAAATTTATCTGCCCTGTTCAAATTCAGAACGACTTTGTAAAACTGTTTTAAAAAGCACTGCTGCTCTCATCTGGCTCTGTGGTGTCTGGCTCTGACTCTGAACCCCCTGAAGTTGTTTCTGGGAATTCAAGCTCTTTCTGCTGTTTAGCTCCCTTGATATCACTTTGTATGGTTAAGCCACTGAATGCTTCCGTGTGAAAATGCAAATTAACTATAGGATATGTTGCAAGTACACTTGCGAACTTTCACTGTAACAAAACAGAGCACTTCTTTCAATATGTCTTTCAGAAGATTTTAACAGATTCTGGAGGGTTCTCCCCTCCTTTCAAGCTCCTGTCTTACCTTGTATGTTTGAACCTCCCCTCTGCTTCGTTGTAGTTGAATGCAGCTGACCAGAATCAGGAACCCAGGGCTGGTTCCCTGATGGGACAGAGACTTGGGCTCGGACCCATGGGAGCTGTTGGTGTGAGATGGGCCAGGGGCCGCCCGATGATGGACAGGGGCCATGTCCGGAGAGAGCTGGGGAGAGCGGGCCTGGGAGGGGCCAGGGGAGACCGCTGAGTGGCGCTCTGAAGCTCCTGATAAAACTCCAAAGAGGACCCGGTGGGAGATTTAGATGAGATAGTCCACAGAGGCATCGAGACACTCCGCCAAGAAATTTCAAATTTTCCAACTGAATGAAACAGTTTCAGTTAATTTGGTGATAACTGAGGGAAACCAGGTGTGAGTGTCTCTGCGCCAGTGCAAGCTCAAGTTTCAACAAGTTTAATTGTGTCAGGAGAATAAACTTGAGTTGTAACAAAGATAAACTTCTCTGCAACAGTGTAAAGCTTGGGTTGCTGAGTTTCCAACAGGATCAGTTGCATCAGTAGAATAAACTTCAGTTTACAGATGAATAAATGAGTTTTAAGAGGATAAACTAATCTCAAATTATTTAAACCTGAGTTACAAATGCACAGCTCTAAGTTGTAGAGAAATAATCCCAGTTTCCTTTGATCTTCTGATCTGAGAGGAGGACTCACGTTTTCCTCTTCTATACGTCCAAGACAGCAGGGCTGAGCGATGGAGAGGACGAGAGACACAGGAGGTGAACTGGAAGTCCCTCTCTCTCTTTCTATGTCTTAACAGTGTGGAAGCAGAAATCGCAGTCTCAGCAGACGCACCGCGGCGACAGCGGTGGCAGCATCATGCTTCTGTTTTCTCCCATCCATCCATCTGTCGGTGTCCTCAGATGTCACACCTTCCCTCCGTTCCAGAATCCTCCACCCATCCTCTGTTCAAACACACACACGCGCACACACACCCCCGCCTGAAGAACCAGCACAATGAAAAGGTGGCGCAGACGGCGCTGCAGTGAGGGAGAAAGAGCGCAGGAAACAGAGAAAGAGAGGGAGAGATGGAGGGAGGTAGAGAATGAAAGCGTGGGTTTGTCCTCCAGTGTGCAGCAGCAGCAGCTCTCAGACACTGAAAACACCTTCAGACAGAGGAGAGTCAGGGGAGGAGCTTTGCCATCGAACGCTACTCCTCCCAACAACCAATCTGCCCTAGTTTAGTAATGATGTCATTGTCTCATTAGCATAAGGGGCGGAGTGGGAGGAGGGCAAGCGAGAAAGACAAACAGAAAGAGAGAGAGAGAGCTGAAGGAGTGTCTGTTCACACTGAAGATAAAACTAGAAAATGAAAATAAATGTACACATGTATGAAGCATTTTATTTCACTACCTTTCTTCCAAGTTTAATGTACATGTATTTAACCGTATTTATTTCTTATTAAATTACCATGTGGTTGCTAGAAAAAGCAAAACATAAAAAAAGAATCAATCATTTCATGTAATTATGGACTGATGATGACATTTAAGACTTTTGAAAAAACATCTGGCAACATTTTATAAAACAATCTCAACTCAAGGTCCACTTACTCTCTTGCTCTAAACCTTTCGACTGAATTACAGGGTCTTCGTCAGCTGATAGAGTCTGCTCAGTGACTGTGGAACTAGATTTCTAAAAACCTGTCATGATGGACATTATATGGGTAAAAATTCCTGAGCAAGCCAGGTAAGTGGACCTTGAGTGGAGACAGTGAAGAATGAACTATCAAGTTCAACATAACATAGTATAAGTCATATTTTATGTGTGGTTCATATATACTGTACATCTGGCACTTTTCTTCATCTAGTGTAGTACAAATCTTCACTTTTTAATGACCCTGTTACCTGTAATTAGACTTTTTTACATTTTCATTATATGTGTGTATTTTTCCTATATCTTTTTAAATATACTTGTTGTTTGTCTGTATACATATTATTTGTTGTAATGTAAACTGACTGCAGTTATTTTATAAATGTTTCATTTTCTTTCATCTGTATAGGTGGAGACTGATTTTTATCCTGACATTTCATCCATCTTATATAAACCAGTGTTATATTTTTAGTCACTTCTGTGTTATCTGTGCTGCTGCTGACATGACAAGGACTTGCCTGTATTTTAGATTTCAGTATCAGTAAGGCTACTGAAGATCCAGCAACTGAAACATCACTAAAATCCAAATAATTACCTTATCAGTCATTTAATCTAATTGCTTATCAAACAACAATTCCTCTGTCTCTTTCAATAAACAGCAGCAAATGAGCTCAGAGCACAAGACTTTTTGATACCAAAAAGTGAAATGTTGCTGAAAAATTAAATTTTCTTTAGTGGGAACTGACTGAAAGAGAATTCACAGAGGGAGAGCATAAAAGTTACACACAAGAAGAGGAGGTATCATGTGAAAATGCTAATTCTGCTTTATCTAATTCATCTTGACACTGTGGTAGTTCAGCTTCTTCATGCCAATAAAGCTAATGAGGAGAACATAAGACTGTGTGTGCAGATGAGACAAGTTGTACACGAAGAAGGAAACTGGGTGGAATTATTATTGGTGTGTGTGGGTGTATGTGTGTGTGTGTGTGTGTGTGTGTGTGTGTGTGTGTGTGTGTGTGTGTGTGTGTGTGTGTGTGTGTGTGTGTGTTTGGCCCAGAATTCCTTCGTTTTAGTCTGAGCTCATTGCTCACACGTACATGTCCAAACATCCTGAGACTATCTGAGCTCTAATATTAGAGCCTGTTGTGGAGATGTTCTTCCTGTCTGAGCCCTGCCAGCACACATGTAACAAGACGCACACTGATTACAAACTCACACTCACTGACACCCACATTGTATAAGTAACTCATCTTCTTTGGTATGAATAACAATTATAAGTTGTGGGCCTCAGAAACATGAACTATCTGCAGGTAAATTAAAACTGAAATTTGAAGTTGCATAAATTCAAAGAAGCTAAGCAAAAATTAAGTTCATCATCTGGGAAGAAGGTAGAGAAAGAGGTGGAAAATGGCGACCTCACAGACAAAACTGTGCAAAGGAGAAATCAGCTACTTCCTTCATAGTGATTGTTGCTTTAACTTGAGAAGGCAAGAGGTGAAGTTCAGAGATTCTTGACTTTGAAGTTAATACATGGAACAAATATTCTGTGACCCTGAAATAACTGCAGATGACAAATTCACTAAAACTTGAAAAGAGTTGGACGACATGAAAAACATACATGTGTGATTTTTACAGTGAAAGAACAAAATAAGCAACAATTATTCGTAATCATGTTAGTGACCCTGTGACCTTTCCTACTTGCCTACCATTGAGACAAAATATCTTCTTGACCAATAGTTTGGTTTGTGCCATGTTATGGGTTGTCAGTTGTTAAAGTAAATGTGCGAGGAAGAAATTAAACTTTGAATTTTCTATCATGTCATGCAAAGAATCTGCTATCAAAGATTAAAAAGAGAGAAAAGCACATTTCACAAACATTAAGGCGGGCAGTGAAAGTGGGAGGTCAGGGTCTACACCTATTTCTTACACACTTTTGCCTTTTCTGTTTCATACAACACCCAGAAACTTTTCTTTCACTCTGCTCTTGCTGAATTAGTCAGTTACTTCATTTCACAAAACACAACCTTTGACCCCCTGATTAAAGGCATAGCTCCACCCAGAGCGGTTTCACTTTACCCGCCCACCTATGCTTGTGGAGCAGATTACTCCCCAGATAAAACAGGAATAAAGGTCACACATAGACACAGAGAAAGACTGGAATCTGATTTCTTTTTTTATCCTGACTCTCCATTCTAGTGGCGTAAGGTCAGTTTGAGATCTGATGAAGATCATGTCACAACAGTGAAAGATCTCAGCTGCCACAGAAAACTCTCTGAAGAGGTTCTAATAGTAATGAACTGTCACAGAACTGTCACCAACTCTGTAGCTCTATGGAGCATTTTAGCCTCTTTGAGCTCACTTTTTGGTTTTCTGCCACATTCACGGTCCCTGACACCAGCCTGAGAGTTGGGACTTAGAAAGCACGCATCATATCATCCTTTTCATTCCTCCACATGTATCTGCACGTTAATCACAAAATACAGTCTCAAAGGAAATCTTGTATGATGCCCAGTGACATTTAAACCGTCAGTGGAGGTCCAAGTTATAACACTAACAAAGGTGTCCTGATTTTTTTGTAATGATGTCTCCAAACCAGAAACAGCTCGAGAGCTCCCAGATCCCCTCAACACCACAAGCAGCCTTCAAACAGAGGTCAAGGTCAGAGGTCACAGCAAACGAACAACAGATGGAAAATCTCTCCTGCAGCTGGTAAAACAGTCAAAGAGCTCTTTATATTCTGTTGATAATCTGTATATGACAACACACTCTGTCCTGCCCGTCGCTTCACCTGCATGCTGAAAGCGATCACGCCCGTGTTTTCTGCCATCATCTGGCTTCCTGCGTGGCTCTCCAGCCCCTCGGGGTGACCCATATGAATAAACGCACCATTCATCAGCGAACGAAGTCCAACCACTGACGCTGCTCACACAGTATGCCTTGTGAGGGCAAACACATCCAGCAAACGCAGGTTCACTCCTGTTCCTTACTCTATTATCGTGCATCTGCAGCTGTTCAGTGATGAGATACACAACAAACTAAAATCCAGAGCTGGAGGTGTGCTCAGGGTTCAAACATGTGCCGCTGCAGTGGTGAATTTCACACCAACACACCGCCTCACCCTCCTGACCACGGCCCGGCATTCCTGTGAGGTCAGAGGACCAGCAGCTAACAACATAGCAATGGCAGCCATGTTGGAGGGACTAAGCGTTCCTGACTCATCTAAGGTGATGACATAACCATCATGATGAGAAACAGCCATTGTATTTTCTGTTTATACAGATCCGATGTTAAACTAAAGATTAGAGAGTGATGAGAAAGGACAGAGAAGACTCATGCAATTACACTTCCTTGAGTCCAACTTTGTTCAAGTTTTGTATTTAAATATTTGCTACTATTTATTGTATGTTTGTGTATAATATCTGGCTCTCATGATTCAGTTTGTCTATAGTGAATGTTCATTGTAATTACTATAACACTATAACCAGTTTACAGATGTACTTCACTTTAGGACTGCAACTAACAATTATTTTCGATGTATTAATCTGTCAGTTATTTATATTAATTGCCCTGTTTAATTCCTAAAGCCCAAGGCAACGTCTTAAAAAGTGTCCTATTCAGTCCAACCATGTGCAAAAAGATATTCACGTCTGCAATCGAGAAAACTTGGAAAATATACACTGACAATGGAGTAATTGTTGCAGCTCTACTCATTTTACCTAAAACATGCATTTGGTCTTGTGCTCTTGCTGCTGCGAACCTTCAGTTCCCTGAGTGGGCCCAATAAGATAAGATAAGATATACTTTATTTATCCCACTTGTGGGAAATTTTCATGTTACAGCAGCAAGAAAACAAGGGTGATCAAAACAGAAGAATAAAAATATAAGAAAGGCACAGACGTAAAAAAGTTAAAGTGCAGCAATCAGCATTTAAAAAAGTCTCTGTAATAAACAGAAAATGTGCAGATAATCATTGAGGTAGATGAAATTATGTGCAAAATAAAGTGACCAGAAAAGTGGAGTCCAGAGTTTCAGAAATAGAAAAAAAGAACAAAATTAACTGAGAGAAATGTACAACAAGCAGGGACGAAAGAATCTATATGTAAGAATAAGTAAACAGGGTGACTGAAAGAGGACAACACATAGGAGAGGGAAGAAGAAAGAAGAAAGAAAAGATATGAGAGGTTACAGGGAGAGTAGCAGTAAGAGAACAGGAAAGAGGAGGAAACTGGAGAAGAGAATGAATAATAAAAGCTTCTTTACTTTCACTTTCTCTGATGTTGTAAAACCACAAACATTCACCAACACACTAAAAAAATAAAAAACACGCCAGCATTCCCGGCATTCCACCATCTGGTCCTCTGAACAGGAAGTGTGTGTGTGTGTGTGTGTGTGTGTGTGTGTGTGTGTGTGTGTGTGTGTGTGTGTTTCTCTCTGTAGGAAACCTGGACTGTTCCTGCATCCTAATTATTGAGTGGTTGAGAGAGTCGTCGTCACTTTAGAGCTTGGGTCTACATTTTGATGTCCTCCATTTTGATCCATTGTGAACTCCAATTACCAATACTTATCAATACTTATTCGTACTTATTAAAGTCTGCTGTAAACCAACTGAACACTAAAGATCCTGCTGCCTTTGGCTTCCTTTCAGGCAGTCATTAGTTTCATTTAATTTCTATGAAAACTATCATCATTCGATTCTTTAAATGTCAAGTTCTCAAAGCCCAGGATGACATCTTCAAACAGGACAGACATTCAGTTTACTCTGATGGGTTTATTCTAAATTCCTGAATATTGTTACTGAATTAAAGACAGCTGTCTGAGCAGCTCTCGTGCTAAATAACATGTAGCGCACAAACAATAAAAAGGGGATCGAGTTCGATCGATCGAACAACATCGCAAACCAGATGGAGAGAGACAAGGCAGTGTGGCAAGTGAGGGAAATGAAGAGCCAGAGCAGCAGCAGCCGAAATTCAAAAGGCAGACCCCTGCAGAGGGGACGAGCAGGCAGACAGGTGGTCAGAGTGAAAAAAAAAGAAAGGTATGAGCCAAACAAGATGACCAGAGGGAATTTCAAGAAAAATGGACAGATCACCTCCATAGATGCAACCCTTTGTGTTTCAAGTGGCTTCATGCTCCCATTGTTGCATTGTTTTTGGTGTTTTTTAGGACAACTGGTTGTTCTGCTGACTGTGTCTTGCCAATGTGGCTGCCATGGAAAAAAAAACAGTGATGGCCCCTGGTCTAATCTGTTAATCTATAAACACTCTGTTCATAAAAGCAGCACTGTGCATCTTATTGGTTCACCTCCCAAACAACCAACTTAACAAGCCACCAACACGAGCTCTGAGGATAATCAGAAAATTATCTACAGCTATTCTGATATTCAAATTAAATAATTTATCAAGCAAAAACACTAAACATTTGATGGTTCTAGCTTCTCTGGATAAAAGATTAAACCTTGAAACTTTGATTTAAATCATAACCTATTTAATCAAAGAACAAATCAACAAAACTACAAATCTGATCAGACGTTTGAAAGCATATTTTGGTCTGTACTGAACATATACTGAGGTTCAATAGCCTGTCCTACTGAGGAGCTATAGCCTTTACCGCCCTCCTCATCCTGCCTTGATGTTCCTCTCAGTGGTTATTTTGAGCTGTTCCGAGGACAGAAAATGAACAGAGTTACCAGAAACACCTCAGGGCTACAGCCAAGGTCCTGACAGGTCGATGTTCAAACTGTCAGGACCGATGCACTGAGGTGTTATCCTCCTCAACATCCACTGGGCCGAGTATTAATCCTGTCAGTTTTCTCTTGTCTCAGTTTTACTTAAAGGTTAATGTTTTAAATGTCAGTTTCTGAACTTAGCCTGCTCTTTACGTCACAGTTAGATATAGAGTGGAATTAAGACTGATCAAACTTTTTGCATGCTTTTGAATTTTTCACACAGTAACATACAGACACCATGTTTAAATTATCTATGCACTATTGCAGTTTTACTTGTCATGAAGTCAATATATGACACACATGCATATACTAACACACACAGCAACCAAGAAAGTCACCCACACTGAACACACAGACTCCTTCTGTCTCTCCCTTCACTGTAAGCAGATCTGCCCGCGTTTCCATGGTGACCGGCGGTTTTGTGTTCCCCTAGATATCATATGGAGGCGAAACACACACTTGGCTTCAGCTATACACACACGCAGGCTGACAGCAGCAGTAGATGTTCAGGTCTCAGCATCAATTTTCAGACGTTGTGTGTCACTGTCGAAGGTTTTAATGACTGAAAGCAACGCTGGAGGCTCTGTCATGTTCCTGATCATGTTCAGTGCTCAGGCTGCAACTAACAGCAGTTTTAAAGTGATGTCTTTAGTCCAACCAACAGTTTCTTACATTGAGAACACACACACACACATATCGTGAGAGGCAGTGTGAGTCTGTTTTTGTTTTTGTTATATACAATACATCAATCTGTAATTTTTGAATCAATCTGTAATTGAAGTAGTTAGGGTTATTATTAAATGTTAAGTAATGGAGGTGATTTGTATACACTGTGTTTTGAAACAGTAGTTAGAATAATGAGGTTAAAATAAAAGAAAAATTCTTATATTAAAAAATGGATATTAAACAGTTTTGTAGAATACTGTGAAAAGATCATTGTAATATTCTGTGCTTATGGTCATTAATATTTCTCTTGAAATTTTTGTATCAGCTGACACCAGTGATATTTTCTAAGTAGTATTCTTGAAGAAAAGAATGATTGTTTATGGAATCTATGCTGATTTTTCGGTCACATGATGGATCAAAAGGCAAAGTGGAAAAAGCCTGAGACATGTTTTAATATTGATGGCCCAACAAACATGATTCAGTCATGTTCAGTTAATGCAAATATAAAACACTGAAAAACATCAAACCTTCATGCTGGAGAAGCTGGAAGCCGATGCTTTTGCTAATTAAATAATCAATTATCAAAATCAGTTGAATGAATCAAGACAATCAACTTAATATTCGCTTCAGTCAGTATTTGTACAAAACATAATTTTACCTTCTCTTCAAAGACACTTAAACTGAAAACAGGATTAAAATAAAAATACAAGTAGTACTATGACTACTTCTATTACTACAGATAATACTATACAGTTATTTTAGCAACTATCACAATTATTACAACAGTGGTTGCAAAACCATTTCAGCTCTTCCTGCCACTACTAACAAATTACTGCCACCACTTCAACTACTGTGATGGTTATTAAAATTCGACGTATTTAAACAAGCTTCTTGAACTGCTGCTGGTTAGTACTCTGGTGATCTGGTATTCATCTTTTTAACAACAGGAAGAAAGACTCTATTTGTAATCAAAGGAGCGAGGACAAGGACACACACACACAAACACACACCACACACACTCAGGCCTGTATCAAATACAGTGCTGATTCAATGTCATCACCCCACACATCCTCCAGCCTGCTGAGCTCAGCATGAACAGGAAGAGGCTGCAAAGAGGAGGAGGAGAAGAAGAACGGGACATTTAGACTACATCCGCGCTATGCCGGCTACATTTAAAAATCCATCTTTTTCTGTCGCTTTCAGCCAATAGGGTCACACTGTGGTTGTACTGGGTGGCTTCCAGGTGTGAATGTGAATCCTGGAGAGTCTGGCTGTCAGCGAAACTTACTCACTACTACTGTATAGAAATAATTTTTTACATCTTATCTCTTTATCTTATTTATCTTATCGATCAACTAATCGACTAATCATTGCCCCTATAATTAAATGCCATTTTACCTTCTCATAACTAATGTTTTCAATACTGTATGTCAGTTCTAAATAAAGTAAGTGTTTGATAGTTTTATTGTGAATTTTAGTGCTGCTGATCATTTCCCTCAGCAGCTGACCACTGTCCAGCAGGAAATACAGGCTTCGACCATGTACCTTTATAAAACTGCACCACACACGCACACACACACACACACACAGACACGCACACACACACCATTAGCTTTCTCCTGCATATTTAACACTGCCGTGAATTATTTAGTGAAGTGGGACACTACTGGAGCAGTCGGCCATCAGGGTAAAAACAGCAGGCGGAGTGAGAGATAGAGTTACTGTAACACACACACATACACACACACACACTCACAACCACTTCTCATTAATGCATGTGAGCAACAATCAGCACTAATTCAAGATCATCATTAATATTTGACCTTGTTGAAATTAGCAAAACAAATTCAAATCTCTTACAAATTGAGTGCTGAGTGCTGAGGAAAACAACTGCAGCAATACAGTAGTTTATAATACTAGATTAATACACTTTTAGTGTACCTGAGGGGACCTGACATAAGGAAGGAGCTGCTGTCACAGTATTGGCTCCTGATTGGCTCAGTCAGGGAGTGTGTCATCCTGACAGACAACAGGTTCATTGTTAACTTATTTCTGTTAAGTGGCTGACTTGGTTTTTGAAACTCAAATCTAATGTGGTCAGCAGCAGAATCTGAGAGACTGAGACCATCCTGTTAGTCTGTCCCTCTGATTTCATCCTGAAGCTCATTAATGAGCCTCATTAGAATCTGTTAACTCCAGATTATAAGCAGGTGTGAAGGCAGAGGAATCGTGCAGACTGATGAAGCCCATCTAAATGGGAAAAGTCAAGAGCCTGAACTCATCTATCAGCGAGGTTTGAGTACTAGTAGGTTTGAGAAGGCTTCTGATGGCAGAAACAATACTACTTCCACCAGACTACATAAATTTACACTCACAAATGGAGCCAAAATGAAATGCACAGTTTTCATTTTCACTCTATCACACTGCTGATTTTCTCCAGAGGAAAGAATTTGGAGATTTTCATGTTGTAACTCGTGTGACGAGAGACTGCATTGTTCTCTGTGCTGACACAAACTCTGCAACCCCACAGCTTATGAAACCATTCAGACTCCCACTGAGTAAACACAAAAACACACACAGGACAAAGCCAAATAAAGGATTCAAGTTCTCAATGGACAACAACAGTGACATTCCAGATCTGATACACTGCATAAATGGTTCCTGTTCTTCAAACATAGTTCAGATAATCCAGATTTACATGATGTTAGCCAGATTATGTGATCCTGTTAACTTTCTATCCAGCTAATTTCGTTCTTTGAGTTCAAAATAACTAACTTAAATATTTTACCTGAAATTAAGGACACTACTTTTTGTTTGGGGTTCATCATGAAAAGACTTGGTCTTGATCCAGCTAACTGAGAATTTAAGATTAAGTGCTGGTTTGTCGTTCAGCTACAGACTTTTTTTCATGCTCACTTTAAAGAACTAGAAACATCAAACCGTCAATAATCAATCCAAGTTAACTCAGTCATCCACGCACAAAGACAAAGGTCACATCCTTCATACATGGATAATTGAGTCAACCAGATCAGAATGGAAACAATTTAACATGAGATCTTGTCTGGATTTTATTGGCTCTTTGATGCTGGTTTAAAAATTCATCTACAGCTGTTGTCAGTGCAGTTTAATCCCAAACCTGCAAAAGTGCAGCTTATTGACAGTTAGCTGGATCAGGACCAAGAAGTTTTGGGTGAACCACATACGTGAAATTGCTTTCAGATACAGAAGGTTCACTAGCTTACAGACATAATGAAAGAATGTTGATTTAATTATGATTTTAGATGAGAACATGCAAGTTATTGAGATATATAACAAGAAGACATAAACTTGTTAATGCAATTGAAGCTCATTTTTGAGAGATTCAATATGGCCTCATTTTCACAAAAGATTTATGATTATGACTTTTAAAACTCTTGCACATCTGTTAGGGAGAACCTCACCAGTCATGCAACAACAGCACTAGTAGAATATTCACTGGTCCTACCTGATGTTCAACAGTGAAAACATTGTGGAGCTGAATGTAGAATAAAATAACTCGCATAAAGAGACTTGTTCATATACATATGTTAATGTTAATCTATTACCCCATTTACATGCTGGAAAGGTTCCCACCTAAGTCATGTACCTGCAATCACATGATCAGCACTGATCATAGATGAATGCTGATCACGGTCTAGCTCAGGATTATTTTAGCCTAATAACATCACGTCAGCCTGAATTAGTTCATTTGAAGACCAAACAAATTCAGTCATTCCTATAAGCTGTGAAAGAGGGGGACTGAAAGTACATCAATCATCCAATCATCCATCCATCCATCATCCTACCTGCAAGGGCTTTGATACGTGAGCGCTCAAACAGGCGAGCCGAGCTGTTCTCATTGTCCCAGTCGTCAGCATCCCAGCGGTTGTTGACGCCGTCGCTGTACTGCTGCTGGATCTCCATGTGGTCATACTCTGCCGCTACCGACGTCATCTTGACCTCGACGCGACTCCGCCCCCGCCGCCGCCGCTGCCTCCGAGTCCTTCCACCTGCTGCCTGCTGCTGTTAGCGATGGGACCCTCAAACGCACCCTGACACACACTCAGACCGGCTCTGACTGGCAGGCCGAGAGGCTCATCCAAAACCTGGAAAACAGAGACACAAAGAGACAACAGAGGCAGAGTTAGTGGAGAATATGGAGACTTATGATCAAATCTAATTCAGGGACATGTATACAGTTCTGTCGCGTTCCTCAAGCAATGACAGTTTTATGTTAGTTTTCATCATACTAAGATTTCCTTTCCCAATTGTCAGTGTTATAATCTGTTTTTAAGTGTCTTTTATTCCCTGTAACAGTCACTGTAAATAAATAAGAGAAACACATCTGTCACCATGTCATTAACCCCAAAGTAGCTTCTTCACATTTCTTATTTTGTCCAACCAAAAATCCAAAAACAGAAAATATTCTGTTTTCTGTTAGACAAAGAATTAGAAGTAGGGAATGTTGGTATTCTATTTTAATTTACTTCAATAAGCAGACAGCTAAGCTGATGGAATTGTTTACTAGAAATAATGACTTAAATAATGAATCAATTATCAAAATAGTTGCTAATACATTTTCTGTAATCGTTTCACTTCTACAACATTTTTCTTTCTTTTGACTTTGAATTGGCATTACCAGAGGATGTTATGCTTTGTTTTGTTTGGCAGATGTGTCTTATGATGCCACGTGGGTCAAATGTTTAGCATGACACAAAACTACTGAGCAATTTAATGTTTGTTTAATTTCATGTATTCTTGCATTGTTCATGTTTAGACAGTTTGTGTTGTTAAGTATCTTTAAATATGCTGAGACTTCAACACAAATGAAATGCTGAGTTATTGTTAGTATCAGGTATATTACTGTTCTTCACTAGTCAGAGGGAAACTGTTAAAAAACATAACTGGAAGGAAATGATGTGAGTAAAAACTGGACAGAAAGCGGCAGCCTGATCATGTGACCTTCATTCTGCTCTTTCATTGGCTGTTACAGCTTCTCTCTGATCGACACCAACTTCATCTCTACACTGAGAGAATGATGCCTCCCTCTGGTCAAAGCATCTTACTACAAGATCTGAGAAAAACACACGCACACACACACACACACTCACTCACTCTCTCAGGTGTTCAGGGACCATTTCTCCAAACTGACATGTTCAATTGTGCCTTACAACATACATCAAAGAGATTATTAAGATGGTAGCAATTAGTTTTCTAGCTGCTCACGATTATTTTCATTATTAATCAATCTACTAATTAGATTTTCTATTAATGGATGGATAATTTATTCTAAAACATGCCAGAAAACAGTGAAAAATCACAAACTTTCAGAGCCCCAGACAATGTCTTTGTCCAAAGCCAAAAGATATTCAAATTCTGACATGTGAAAAAAGAATTAATTCAGCTGTTAATCAATTGTCAAAAAAGCTGCCGATTATTTTCAAATCAACAAATCACTGCAGCTCTAATTTGTTTACATGCAGTGGTTACGTCCAGAGGTTAAAAATGGTACACAAGCATTTCATCAGATCCGTAAAATCATTCATTATGGTCTTAACATAATTAAATATCAATTAATCAACATTATACACTCACTAGATGTGGAAAATCTGATGTATAATTAGACACGCTGCATTAATGGCGCAGTATCATAAACTGATGGTGTTTGGTTTGCATCCTGCAGGTGGAAACCTTCACTTCAAAATGAAACAGTTAAAGAGTTAAGAGGGTTTTCTGATACACCGGTGACATCAAACACAAGCGGCCGACGGTTACTGCAGCCTCGTCTCAACACAACAAGAAAAATGAATCGATGAGCCATTTTTCAGAAGAAGCAACTCTCAAGGTGCTGCTGGAACAAAGGTGAGGAGAACATGACAGAAAGAAAAAAGTTAACATGCCCCGCAGTTACTTTTAGGAATGTTTTGCTCTTTTCATTTCTGTTTTATTTGTGCTTTGAATTATCATCAACTATTAGGGAGCCTGAGGGGGAAAAGAAAAGCTGCTGGGCCCCTGCTGTCAGCAGTGTAAGAGTTGCTGTTAATGAAAAGTGTGGTGCACTTCTTAATGCCTGCTTTTTAAATTGCAGATGATGCGTTTGCTGTTACTGGAGGAGTCTGAACAAACTGAGCAGGTAAACAGAGAGCAGGGAGTCAGCAGCACAAGTCAGCACATTGAGTCCAGCATTTGGATCCTGCAGTCAGCACCATGACTCGACACAAAAACACCACAGCAGCTCACCAACACCAACACCAACAGACAGACAGACAGACAGATGACTGCAGTGGTCAGGTCACATCTCAGCCTCAAGATGTTTTTTCTGCTGTCTTGAACATGTCGTGGTGTCATAGTGTCACAGAACATAAGAACTGCCAGAGCAACTAAAAAAAAAAAAAAACAACACTGAATCTCACCAGCGTAGTCTCAAACAAGCTGCTGTCAATTTAAAATAAATCAAGACTGAGCAACAACATGGACAGTTTTCTACCATAAACATTTCCTTCTGTTTTTCCATCTAGTAATGAACAAATGGAAGCTAACATAGCTGCATTTACCCAAGGACCTGAACATAACAATCAATTACCCCTTTAACTTATGGACATTTGTGTCTATACAAAAAATAACAACTAGAAGTCATCACTTTGGGGTCTGGGAACTTGAGATTAAAAATTAATTTACAATTATATTGATGATTGATTAATCTAGAGCTGAAACGACTTCAGGGAAATGTGTGAGAATTAGCTGCTTTACTTTGAAAGTTGATTAAATATTTTTGGGGTTAATCCTGACAATCTAACGAGAAGGCCATTTGAAAACATTTTTTAGAGAATTGTGATGGGCACTTCTCACTATTTTCTGACATTTTATAGTCTGAACAATCAATTACCTGAGGGAATAATCTGCAGATTTATCAATAATGGAAATAATTATTTGCAGTGATTTGCAGCTGCATTTGCTGCTTCTTCTTTTTTTTCTTTTTTTCTTTTTTTTTTTTTTGCTTCAACATATTTATCACTGTTGGTCAGACAAAACAAGACTGATAATATCAGCTGTTTTCTGTTGCTCTATAGACCAAAAGATTCACAGAGAAAATAAGACTAGCAGTCTATGAAAATCATATTTAGTTGCAGAATTGAAATTGAATTTTTTCCCAGACTGGATGTAAAGTTTTCTCTAATTCACATAAGCTGATGAATAAATTCTTCTAGAACAGAGAGACACAGATCTGTTCACAGATTGGCTGCTTCAGTTTCAAATCTGTTCATTGATTGGCTGCTGTTGTTCCACAACAAACTCTCCCCTCCACCCCGTCCTTTCCCACGGTAATGAATCCAAACTGTGTTCCTGCACTCACACCACAGCATCCGCCCACTGACGTTTAACCTGCCCAATGAGACTTATCTGCCTCTGGGGAGTCTGCAGAGCAAAAACTGTTTCTTCGAACAGATGTAGAGATAAACATTGATACTGTGCGAGTGTGTGCGTCTGCTGCCACCCACTTGCAGCTCAACAACCAGTCAGGCCGGAGCTGCTTGTGTTGCTACGCTAAAAATACGCTGCCACTGGGACACTGACAGCGTGTGCGTATGTGTGTGTTGCCAGAGTGAGACTAACACAATGTGCACTCACGCAGAAGCGATAAAGCACACAGATGCATAGACACACACACCAGCCACGGAGTCATGACAACACACACACACACAAAGGGTTTTTAGAAAGTGTGTCATGGCAGGGCAGCGAAATGAGCGAGGAGGGCGAGAGAGAATCAATACCAACAGGACTGGAGGAGAGAGAGAATGATTATCTGTTCTTTGTGATGTTTTCAAATGTCCAACAAACAGTATGAAACACAAGGATTTTTTGTTTAGAACAGAGAAGAGCAGAAAATCCTCACTAGAGAAGCTGGAACCAGAGAATGTTTGGAGTTTTCGCTTCATAAATGATGTAACGCTGCAGAGGAACTCCACAACAGGCTGAAAACACATCTGAAAGTATTTTAGTTGCTTATTTCCACATCCAGCAGTTACATGGTCTTTCATTTGGATGTGGTGTTTGTGTCCACTAGATAAATCTAAGTCCAATATTCCCTCTTGTTTAGCTCTGGTTTTGGTCTTTACCTGAGGGGTCTACACCTGAGAAAAGGGAGGGTGAGGCAAAGATACTTCATGAGGTGAAAGACAGGTGTATGCAGGTGTCCTACAAACTATGTGACTTACACGTAACCTGGCTGCTGATTTTGGCCACTCGTCAACGACAGTTGCAGCAGCAGTGGCTGTGACTAACATGGGGGAGCTTAAGTTACCTTAAAACCCTTTCTGAGGATATCGTCATCTCTCATGTCCATCACAAATAAATGTCTATGAATCTGCTTAGAAATCTTAGAAACTTTCCTGAGAATCAGCATGTTTTTCTGTTTTCTTCAGTATCAAAGTTTTCCAGTGACAGCTGTCTGTACATCCACGGGTACAGCCAAGTGCTATTGGCTAATTCAGCTACTTATAATGGAGACAGCTTGACATATTTAAACGAATACAGGCTTAAAAAAAGAAAAAAGGGGGGGGCTCAAGTTGTAGCCTATAGCTTTGTAACTGACTACATGGCAACATTATACCTCCGATGATGTTTTTTTTTATTTTGCCTGAGCGTAAGACTTTGCCACAGTGTCAGCCTTTGAAAACGGCCAATATAAAATACGGATTGATGAAGCTTTTAACTGTCGTTCATTAATTTCCTTTTGATCATTTGATTGTTGAAGCAGAGTTAAAGTCTGCAGACGCCCGCAGACAGGCACAGGACTGCAGCAGTTTAGGGGCGACCTGAAACTATGATGTCATCTGCAGACAGGACAAAAGGCGAGAGAGCATGGAGAGAAAAGGGACAGGAGGAGAGAAAGGGACAAATGACTGGTTTCTGCATCTGTGTGTGGTAAAGCCAGAAGAACTAAGACTCCACATAAGGGATATTTATAGGAGGAGAGAGAGAGAGAGAGAGAGAGAGAGAGAGAGAGAATGGAGAGATAAGGAAAGAGAGACAGTAATGACACTGGCTGAAAACAGGAAGGACAGAAATAGAGACAGAGAGATGACGGGATGATAGATGGAGACTCGAGACTGTTTAAATATCTACCGGCAACTTTGACAAATAACATTTTGCAGCTGAAACAATCAGTCCATCAACAGAAAATGAGTCTGCAATTGTTTCAGTCATTTTCTAACAATTCGGTTTTTCCATGTGAGGATCTGCTGTTTTTAAGCCCCATTGGACTCTGGGAAATTAAATTAACTACTTTCCGACATTTCATTGATAATTACTAATGAAAATGATTGTTAGTTTTAGCCATAACATTTTCTCACATGAGAAGGAGGTTGAGATAACCTGACTCCTATTCCCAAGTGTGAGCCAAACTCTAAAAACACTGGTTCCTACATTTCCCATAATGCAACTTAACTGCAGACGCCCACGTCTAAATCTGACAACAGAAAACCATGTTCGTATTTCAGTTTTGTTTCATTTTCTTTCTTTCTGTGCATCTTTTCACTGTCTTCTCTGTCTCTCGCCCACGTCCTCCTCCCACCTCCCACCCCTCCCAGCATCCTCCACTACAACCAGCTCTTATTAAAGCTCTCTCTCTCTCTCTCTCTCTCTCTCTCTCTCATGAATGCTCTCAAGTGCAACATCTCTCCATCTCCCTGTTTCTACCTGCAATGATTAGTCAATTACTTGATAAGTAATCAGCAACTACTTTGATAACCGATCAAATCATTTTTCCTTTTTTTCTGTTTTACATCATTGTAAACTGAATAAATATGGGTTTTAGACTGTTTATTTACAGTTCAAAAAATAAAGACAGCGTAGTCTATAGCATTAGTTAGTCTTCATATTATAGTATAATATTATGAATAAAAACATAATTGAAATGTTATTCATTCTAACATGACCAATGGATGGTGCTGATGCCTGCTCCAGAAAAACATACTTAGATAAACAACAGAGCAGTTCAATGTATGCTTAAATGTTCATTTTTTAAAGACTACACAAGATAAAAGGATTTGAGAACGGAGAACAACCTTTCATTTTAGCAAATGTAATCATCACCTGGCTGAAGCTGCTGGTGTGTCAACTTCCCAAACTCTCACTGACAAATATCTAATTATTACCTGTAGTGAATTATGTTGAATCTTTTCTCTCTCACTCCCTCTCCGAGTCTACAACACAACACGCACATTATCAAGTCAAAACCACAGATCTCCATAGTTACCACTGTCCCAGCAAGCATTGTGCCGGAGCACACTCGTCAAGCTGCCGACAGCGGCACAAAGACTCTCTGCTGGAGCTCCAGAGAAAAGAAAAAACTTTACTGACACGAAGCCAAATTACAGAGACCGTTTACGCTAAAGAGCTTTAGAGACGCTGCAGCACAAAACTAAGACAGTGTGAAAACGAACAATAGAAATGTGAAGGAAAGAAGAAAAGCTCTTCACTGCATCAGTTCCCTTTAGAAAGCAGAAACCCACACTGGCCAAAATATTACTGACATGACAACAACTGTACTGCAATTTTGTCCATCTTAGCTAAAAGCTCAAAACAAGGGGCTACAGACTGACTGTAACTGAAATAATAGTGCCTCTTTGTTTAATAACAGTTAAAAGGAAGTGAAATGTCTGATTGTGACCCAAGAAGCATTAAGAACAAAATCCCCCAGGAACAAGTACTCCTGACCACAGTAACAAGACAGTCCTTTCAAAGTAAAAGCTCTGTATTCTAAATTTTACTGAAGTAAAAAGCAACGTAAAAAAAAAAATCAAATGTAGTCAACCATCCAAGATAAGAAGTAACAGAGATGGACTCCGTTACTTCACAGCCCCAGAAGTCGCTGACAACTGCATAAAAATTCAGTCTGAAAATCCCAAAGTGTTTTAAACAAAGAGCTGCACAGAAGCTCTGCGGCTGAGATGTTGTCAGATGTACAGATGGAAAAACAGATGGATCTCAGCCTGTGCTGTGTTGAATTCTCTGTATTTTTAGCAGTCTTGATAATTTTTGCAATTCAAGTATCAATTGTTCACCATGGCAACCAAAACCCAGTAGAGTCCCCGAGCGGCGTTCAAACTCCCCCACAGGTCGAGCAGTCTGTAAGCCGTCGCTGCCACCGCCACCGCCACTCTGCAGCCACAGCTCCAACCTCTGAACTCTCCATTAACAACAGCCACTTCACCACAGTGTTACCCGCACCCGCACACACACACACGTCATCAAAACACCTACACACTCCAAACACTGTGATTTCACATGAAACCTTCCAGCAAAAAAAAAAAAAAAAAAAAACCCTCACTTTGCTTCTGAAATGTCACAGTTACAGGATCCACAATCATCTTGAATTAAAATCACAGGGTTTAAAATGAAGACAGTTATGGTCTGTCTTAGGCTGTAACTGTTCAATATATATTTTTCACTGCTGTTTCAAAATTGTTTTCTTATCTCTGAGGTCTGAACCATGGAAGCAGTCCTTCATTTTTAACAAATGCATAAATATATACATACATTTATTGTCTTCAAATAAGAACTGTTTGGCAGAAGTCTGTCTTTCATGCGTGGCCTCGGCCTCCTTCCTTGAATGATGAGTGACTTTACAGAGAGCAAACCAGTGAGGAAATCATCCGTCGATAAGCAAATTAGTGAACAGAAATTTAAATGCCAACAATTTTTATACTGCAAGTCATTTGTGAAGAAATAAATGCCAAGCATTCACTGACTCCATCTTCTCCAGTGTGAATATCTTTGGGTTTGGGTCTGTTCGACAAACAGTGGAATACATCACCCTGGGCTTCAGGGGCTAGAGAGACATTTTTCACAGTTTTGAAATTTTATAGACTGAACAATTAACTGATTAAGCGAATGGGTGGTGATGGTGATTTATGTACATATGTTAAGGAATTTGAAGTTCAGTGTCTTTCTAAAGGAGACTTTGTCAAATGGGTCTAGGGAGCTGGGGATTGAACCATCAACTCAGTGTGTTGACATCTGCTGTAGCTTCACGTATCATCAGATTTAAACCTAAAGCACAAACATAAAACACACAATTCTGTCCAAGGTCACCTCAACCTAGAATGTTTTTTTTAAACACACCACACACACACACACACACACACACAGGTGTATATGTATATTTAGGACACGTGAATGTGTGTTGAACAAGGATGTCATCCATCACACTCTCCTCTCAGCAGTGTTATGTAGGCCACACAGAGCCATGTAGGGCAGCAGCAGTTATCTGACCCGACACCATCAAACTCAAACAGGATCAAACACAATGTGAGCGGGCAGGAGCTTAAAACACTGCTGTCCACCGCTGCCGGCAAAGTCTCTGCACAGGTCTGAGGAGAGGGGGAACATGAAGTAAGAGACCGAGCAGATACTGGATCTGTCACTGCTGTGTGTCTCTGTGTTGCAGTGCAGATGCTGGCTATCAGTTTACTCAAATTTTTATCAGAAAAAAAACATGTCTGCTAGTTAATCAGCAGCAACATCAGCTTTGTTCACCTCCAGCATGTTCTGATGTACTCATCCCACCTCTGCAGTGTTTCCTGCTTTGGTGTGATGCATGACATTCACCAAAAAAACAGCACCCAGTGTCCCAAAACACAAATCTGTTGATTTGCTTTTAACTGTGCGTGTGCATGTGCATGAGGGCTGTAATGTGTATCCCATGTTTCTTCAGAGGATTAATTGCCCGCATCCTCAGAACTTAACTCCAAGTGTCACAGTACCATGAGCAGCGGGGCCAGTTTAACGGGAACTGAAGTGAGGTCAGCAGCAGACTACAGCCAAACCAACACAGCAATGGAGGAAAGTTAGGAGGAGAAAATAATCTGATTGTGCCAGGGCTGTTTTTACTTCTGTGAGCTCTACATTAACAACACAAGATCTGCCAGTTGACAGAAAATTAATCAGCAACTACTTCAATAACTGAATAATAGTTTTAGTCATTTTATTTTAGCTGAAATGCCAAGATTTGCTGGTTCCAGCCTCTCAAATGTGAGGATTTTATGCTTTTCTTTGTCGCACACGATGGCAATCAATGTTGGTCGAACAGAACAAGCAACTATTTCTTTAAACATTTTGACAAAATGGTTGATTTAGTGATTTAGAAAAAAAAAAATATAATAACATATATAATATATAAATCAGCAGATTAATCAATAATGGAATTCATCGATAGTTGCAGCCATGAACATGAAATCCAAGATGAGGATCATTAGAAAACATAATTTCAACAATGCCCAGTGCCTCAAAAAAGATGTAGAAAACAGGCTATGAAGCCAAACACCACCTCCTAACAATCGTTCTGAACAGCACTGTAGCTCATTTACAAAGTCTGGGCAGCTTCTCTTCTTTGTTGGGATGGTCATCATTCACATTTTTAACGAATCAGATCAGCCTGGTCTTGTCAGTAAACATCACTAATGTCTTCCACCATGTTGGCTACATTGGTTCAGTGAGGCAGGTTAATAATCAGGGTGAGAGCGTTGCTAGCGCACATGATAACCAGGTGACATCAGCTTGTAACTACACTGTGTGACAGTTTTCAAATGTACAGCAGGTTCAGCCACAGCTTTAGAGGCAGAACTAAGACATCTTTAATACCAGTGTCGCAGTATAAATCTAAGACCTTTTCACCCTTTCGACTTTCGACTGAACAGTATCCAGACTTCAGCTGGAGTGGCAGGTATCTGAGAGTTTTCTCTTCCTGTTGAACCCTCTGTGCTCTGACAGCGATTGTTAAAATGACAGAGTACAGACAGATGTGTTATTATCGTCCTGCGTCAGCTTTATTATGACAAAGACAAAGTGACACATGAACAGCGTCTGTGGGCGAATCATAAAGAGACAAAAGAGTCCGCTCAGTCCTGGCTCTTCCTGTGTAATTACGACATGAGACGAAGCAGCAGCAGGCGCGTTTAGATTTTTACACACTTGAGCTGAGGGATCTTTGCTTCCTGTTTGACTCCCACAACACACCAACCTAAGCTACTCATATTCAAAACCTTTACTGCTGTAAAAGGAGACACAGCTGAGTGTTTAAGTCGTGTTCTGTCACGTTCCTTTAATGCCATCTGACAGTGAGAAAAGTGCTGATTCTCACTAAAACATTAAGGAACATACTGTAAATCTCAACTGCTCTCTGACAGTGTTATAAGGTCTGCAGGACAGACAGCATCTCTGCTCTGTTTAATTAGGTTATCTGAGAAGGTTAACTGCTAATGCAGTTAGTGGTTGCCATGGTTACACCAATCAATCGCCGAGCAAATGGACCAAAAACACAAACACACACACGCAAAGTCATGCTCTCCACTTTTTACAATCTTTGTTTTCTCATCTTTGAACACAACAGAAAAACAGAAAGGTCCCTCTGTGGCTTTTACTTTGACATGTTGCCATTAGCGCGGCGCTGTTAATTGCTTGAAATCACACAGATAAAGACGAGATTTCATTGTTTTCACTCTTGTCTCGTTCTCTAACACTGAAAATGCACCAAGCTCCCTGGAATTTACCAGGTTTTTTTTTTGTTTGTTTTGTTTTAGAGCTACTTGATACAAACTAACATCTTGTGTAAATGACAGGTCTCAGTTTGTGGTTCCATTAATGACATTACATAAAATATTAGTTACATTAGTATGTGTAATCCAGTTGTCACTCTTAATGACATGCTACAGAGAGAATATTCAGGTATCAACAGCATGCTGGTTTCTGTGTGAGGAGAGAAAACTGATTGGAGCTGGATCTAAGACAACTTTAAAACAGTAAACTGGTGCCAAAAAGTTTGATTAAAAGACACAAAGGCAAATAGGACTACCAATTATTTTCATTGGTTTATCCGACCAACAAATGTTGAACCATTATTAAGCCTAAAACAATGTTAAACTTCCTCTTTAAACTCAAATACTGTTTTTATTCATCGATATAACTCAAGGTTTCCTTTTTAGATTAACAGCCTAAGAGTAAAGGGAGCCCTTTTGAGTCCTTAGAAGGCTTTTAATGTGAAATATCTTTGCAGGAAGTGTTGAGCTTCATTGAAAGTAGCTTAACCATGAACCAAATGGAAAAAGACAGTGAGTAAGAACAGTTAAACCTTTTAACAGACCCTGTTAAAAAGAGCAGAGAGTAGCAGAGTGGTGAGTATGATGGTGTTGTTAGCAGAAGAAGTGATAATAATAAGGATACTGTAGTAGCAGCAGTTCGATACAACATGACTACTCCTCATACTGCACTAGGAGCACTGGTTATAACTGGATAATCATCATCCATTAAGTCAGTTAGTCGACTAAAAGAAAATTAATCAATCAATTTTGATAATCAATTAATTGTTTACATTTGTTACATGCAAATTAGCAGCAAAGGCCACATAGTTAATAAATGATGATAATAAGTGATAATAAGGTGATTCTTTAAATTGTCATCTGGTCTCAACATTAGATTTAAAAAACAAGATGCGGCGCTTCAGCATTTGTCAAATTCAGCTCAGCAGGTGATTTGATTGATAAATCACACCTCCACTGTCTAAATACCTGTACTGATGGAATTAAAACACAGGCATGGACATTACACAAAGTATAATATGTAAGCCTTTAGCACAGGTAAATATATAGTTAAGAAAAACAACAGTAAAACATAAAAATTACCTGTAGACAGAAAATGGATTAGAATATTAGAAGATAAAAAAATACAGTAAGAAGAAGGGTCAAATGACAGCATGACAAAAAACCAATGAAAAAGTTTGAGGTGTTCCTGTTTCATAAGCAGAGAGCAGTAGATTTGCACTGCAGCACTGAGAACTCCTCCCCTGTTTACAGTAACTATCACAGTTAGACATTACTGCAGTTGACCAAAACTACTTCAATACACTTTTAGCACCAGATCTAAATGTTTTTTTTACCGCAGCTGATGTAATAAATGAAGCAGGGTAACATGTTTTCATGTCTCTCCAGGTCGTCTTCCTCTCTCTGTAGGTAACAACGTGCTGAAAGCCAACGTGCAGCTGCAGCAGACTGGAACCCTGCAGCTCTCTGAGCGGCGGTGACTAAGCTCTGGCAGTCTGCTATGTCCTTCCATCAGAGGACAAACAGTGATGCAGAGCCTGGAAACACAATCCACAGCTGCCTCATCAGAACAAACAGATGCCACCAAGTATCAGGGGGAGGATGCGACGCACATGCCACAGCACAAATCAATCAAGAGAGTCGATAATGACACAAAAATAAGAGCCTGTTCCAGAGTCACACCTCTTCAGTTACAAAATGAAGGCTTCTCTTACAAGATAATGAAGGTGGATCAGCAAGGTCTGGAGTATGATCTGATGTTTTTATGTATTACTGTTGTTCTGAACTTGGTGAAGCAAAGATACTGCATCAGGTGAAAGGCATTAAAGTACTGTAAAACATCAAACTGCAGCCCGATCGCATACTCATTCTCAGAGTCATAACTCAGACTCATTATCTCCAATGTCCATCATAAATAAAGGTCAATAAATCTGCTTAGAAATCACAGAAAAAAACATGCTCCTTAAAACTCCTGAGAATTATCAGGTGTTTAAGTTTTCTTCAGGATAACAGTACTCCAGTAATAGTAAGTGACAGATGTACATTTATGTATGTACTGGAAAAAGGAACTACTAATAGCTAATTCGGCATACTTTTAATGCAAAATAAGCCAAAAAAAGGAGCTAGGCACAGAAACTGCATTGGTAAATATGATCAAAGTTAAATCCCTTCCCAGATTATAACATACACACACACACACACAAACAGACACACCACTATACAACTTTATCCAGGTCTTAAACTCTGGATGAGCTAAAACCATTCAGTCAGTTTCCGGGGCCTCTCTGCTCCGTCATGTGAGAGACTATCCAACACACACACACACACACACACACACACACTGACAAAAGAGTGAGGGAATAAAAGGCTGAAAGCAGAGGAATGTGTCAGCAGTCGGAGGGGATGAGATCACACTTCCAGAGCTGGCTGAGAGAAAGACAGAGGGCGAGCGAGCACACGAGTGAATGGAACAGACAGACAGAGAGAGAGAAAGAAAGAGAGTGAAAGTGACAAAGACAGAAAGAAAAACTCAGAGGAAAAACTGAGACACAGACCCTGTTTTCACCTGCTATTAACATATGATCTGTATCTGGATATTGTATCTGTATCAGGAAAAACTCTGTGCTCTCATTCTTTAGAAAAAGTCAGCAAACCCTCATTTACATACTGAATTTCGATCACAATGCAGGCAGACTCGAAGTAATGAGGACATTAATTGATACCAGGTGTAAATGCAAGGCCAGTGATCAGACAACATTATCCAGATAACTTCTCCAGCTGCAGATCACATGTTAATACCAGGAGTAGATGGCGTCAGAGCGAAGAGAGGAACAGAAAGTAAGAATGAAACACATCAGCAGGTTTTCTGTCACTTAACTTTTTCAGATTTTCTTCTAATTGCATGTCCTCTGTGAATTATGAAACAACAGCAAAATATCCAGCGGTGCTAACAGCACTATATCTCTACAATGATTTGTTGGATTTCAATGAAATTCTGTTTCCAGGCATTCATGTTCCCAAGAAGATGAATCCCTCGCATTTTGGTAATTCCTGAATGTTTCCTCTAGTGCCACCAACAGGTTGATATCTTTGTTTTTAAGAGAATAATCTCAACAATTATTAGATGGATAGACACAAAATTTGGTATAAATATTCAACTTGTTGAGCTTGTACAAAATCGGGTACAGATTTTCATAGCCCACAGAGGATGTATTCTGGTTACTTTGGCAATCCTCTAACTTTTCATCTTGTGCCACCATGAGGTTGGCACATGGTTGAATGAAATGGCTCGACCACTGTAGGACCATAAAATCTGGTGCACACATCCATGTTACTCTCAGGATGAACTGTAATAACTTTTGTGATTGTAAACTTTTAATCTGGTGCCATCATCAGGTCAGTATTAAAATTTTGTCATTATCTAATAGAGTTTCCTCTTATTATTCTTACTCTTCCTATTCTACAACCTAATCCTATTCTTCCTATACCTGAAAAACTAATGACATTGACATTGACTAATGATCAAATATAATCAAATATTAGCAAACTTTGTTTTGCTAATGCCTACATGAATAATAAGTCAAAGTTGACACAATCTACCACAGCATGAGATCTTAAAAACAAGATTTTTTTAAAATTATTTTTTGGCAATGTAACAATGTTAAAAACACATAAAAAAAACAAAATAAGTTCATGTTTTTATTGACCTCCCAACATGGCCGCCCAAGCAGGAAAGTAATCATCCAAAAGCAGTTTCATAAGTGTAATCAGTCCAGCAGTGAAACAAGCTCACACACAACTGTACATGATTAATTACTGTTGTGTAATGTGTATGTGTGTGCGTGTGTTTGCTGACAGATCAAGCCCTCAGCAGCTCGTTGACCTCTGACCCTGCCTTCCTCTCTCCTCCCAGTGCAGTCTAGTAAGTCTGGCCCTAATGAGGCATTCTGGGAAATGTTAGTTTGCTGCTGACCTTCTCGTGAGGACAGCAGCAATGTCCAGTTTTTACACTTATTGGTTTGTACACAGTGTGAAACATCTTTGACTGTGCAAAATTTACTCATCTGATTTTCTGCCTTTGAAGTTTGTTTCAAACAAGAACTGAGGAACAAGGGAAAGAGGAAGAAGAATAAACTAAAGCTTAGAAATTATGTTCAAATCCAGGAAGATTACTATGCAGAAGTAAATGTGTGATGTTGTGCTTTGACCAACGTTTAGTATAGAGTTGTTTTTTATTCATTTCTTGTATTTCTCCTCTCAGTCAGGTTCCCTTTGGTTTCTTTGTCTCAGTCGAATCTCTGCTCTGAAGAAAACAAATCGCCTGAGTGAGCAAATGTGACCACATGACTTATTGATGGCGAGAAGCTACTCTCATTAGACTGGCTGCTCTGAGGGGCAGGGTTAGGCTGGTTTACTTTGGTTTTACCTATCTGGTTTATTATCATAGGGTCGTATAGTTGGGCTTGGTTTTCCTTGGTTGTGAGATGAGACTAAACAAAGTGTTCAGAAAAAAAGGAAATACACAGAGGCACCTCCCAGCAAAAATCAAAGTGACAGAAACACAAAAGAGCAGCAGAACAATACAAACAATCTGCATAGACCGCTGCTGGAAGACATGGGGTTTGTGTGTGTGCTTGTATGTATACAAGCCCAGCTGATGGTGGCTCATTGAGGCTAGTACTGATAACAGTGTTTCACAGTTGAAAAAAATCAGATCAGGATACATAAGCTACATCTTCAACAACACTAAGACCAGAGAAAAAACATAATCGCTGTTCCCCAGAGACCTCTGTCAACTGTGTAAATTGAATTTTATATCTAGCTCATTCAGATTCAGCGCAAAATTCAACCAAGTTTTCAGAAAATCAGCAAAAGAAAATCCAAATGAGGAGATCCAGTCAAAGCTCTCTTTCTGTGGTCTTCATAGATGGTAAATGGACTGTATATTATAGCGCTTTTCTAGTCGTATCGACCACTCAAAGCGCTTTACACTACGCATCACATTCACCCATTCACACAGCGCTTGCACTATTACAAAGCGCTCTAACACATTCACACACTGATGTTGCAAACATCGGGGGCAACGTGGGGTTCAGTATCTTGCCCAAGGATACTTCGGCACGGACTGGAGGAGCTGGGGATCGAACCGCTGACCTTCCGATTAGTGGGTGACCCGCTCTACCTCCTGAGCCACAGCCGCCCATAAACCTGGACTATTGATTACGTTTTTTTTTTTTACTGATATTCTGCTTTCTCTCTTTTATATCACAATAAAGTGGTCGTACAAAAGAAAAAAAGAAAGCTAGGAAACTAGATTTGACATTTTATTGTCTAAATAATTTAATTTCATCAAGAAAATAACTTATGAAAACCATTGTTATTGTGATCCCTCACATTGCTCCTTTATTTTTATAGTTTATGGACCATTTCACTGCATGTGTGTGGTTTTATACCTGACAATAAAAGTTTCAATCTGAATTGAATTTCAGTTCTTTATCGATACAGCACAGGCTGCAGCACAGAACATGAGAGCAGTGTTACGGTGCGTGCAGCGTTGTAGAGTGTGGTGAGTATTTTTGTGAATCTATATTTGATAACTTTAGCATGAATAAATCATCTGGTCATGTTAGTGTGTTCATGCGTGTGTGCTGTATGTTCATACACATACACATGCGCGCACACACAAACACACACTGCCTGCACTCTTGATTTAAGTCCACCATACCCTTTCTGTCGAGATCTTTACTGTTACACACACTCAGATACACAAACAGTCTATACCCGCCCGTATGGAATTACAGGCTCTGGGAGGCGCACGCGCCCATGAGCCACACACCTGCCACCATTCAGCACTGCAGCCACACCACCTATTAATTATCAGTGAGAGTTATGAGTGCTGTGTGTGTGTGTGTGTGTGTGTATGTGAAAGTGTCCTCCATCAGTAACAGTCGAGGACACGCCATCCTTTGTTCGACCAGGAAATGGAGATGTCATAGTATTGCATCAGAGACCACAACCACAACCCCACAGACACACGTGTGTCAGCTTATGGCAGCCCATGAACTCAGTGATGACTTCCACTCCTGTCTCATAACACTGCAGCGTGTTTGATGTAGCTCAGGGCACACAAACAGACACACACAAACACACTCACACTGAGGTGGTGAGGCTGAACAGAGCCATGTCTCACGCTGACAGACAGGTCTATAGTAATATAGAGGCGAAATGACTGAGATAGAAAAGAAGGGTCAGAGGACAAGAGAAAGCAGCAAATGTTGCGTAAGAGTTTCTGTTTTCCACGAGCGTTCATCTGACAGCTCTCCCTCCCTGTCTGAAACCACTCACTATTTGCCACCCACCTACTGCAGAAACACACACACACACACACATATGTACAGTGCATATTAATTCTCCTCCATTTAAGCCATACTGAATTTGTATCATACCATTTACACGTTCACAACATCAGATATTTTTTTTAAATGAAGAGAATTCAGGCTGCCTTCTAAACACTGATGACTGGAACCAAGTCCTGAGTCAAAGCTCATGTTGTCTTTGCTTTCTTTCTTTCTTTTTTTAACTGCATCATTGTATACAGAGCAACACAGGAAACAGCAGGCTGTAATCTTTTACAAGCCAGGTCTTTTTTTCAAAATTACCTAACTACAGATCTACAGGACCCTTTACACTGTGCAATTTTGGCCTGCCTGAGACACAAGTTGACAGACGTGAGAGAAACATGGCAAAATCTGCAGTCGTCAGTCCACGGTGCTCCTAGATCTCTGTGAGACTCGTCCACCAACAGTTGGTTTATGGCAAAATTCAGACAGTGTCAGAAATTTAGGATCAGACTCTTACAGTGTGCCGCTGCTGTTGTGACCCACATCTACAAACCAACCAATCAGTGCGCAACGTGAAATCCTTCATGCGGAGCTGCATTTCCAAAACGTAAGAGCAGTTCAGAAGGATGAAATGAGCCGATGAAGTGTCTCTGCTCTGTTTATATTGTAAGGCCAGATTCACCGGGCATTCATCGCACAATCTGACAGCCTTCAAATGATACTGTACAGTCTGACTCAGACTGGGACCAAGATTTTATTGGACGCATCTCACACAGTGTAAACATGCAATAAACTAAAATGATTGTTGTTGTTGCAAAGTCTAAAGGCGCCTTAACTGTGACAGAGAAGCATGACGGAAACAGGGAGCAGAGGAACTCGTTTCTGTTGCCTGTTCCGACTCTCTCAGCTCAGGTGTCGTCTCAGTGACGTTTGAATAGATGCTTGTACAACCTCCCCTAGAGCCATCCAGTGACAGTGACTTTTCAACTGATACAGCTGTCTGCAGCCAATCAGGAGAGACTGTGTGGACATCTGATGTTTGCACAAAGATGATGAGCAATGGCATTAAAACATCCTGATCTGGGGACAGCCCTAGAAACAATACCAGTTGCTACAGCGTTTTGCATTACAGTATATATTCATGTAGCCTTAATGTTGTTCCTCTGGAATTTTAGGTATCATTTTTACAGGAGAGAAGGCTTCAAGGGTGAGGACTCTTGGTTTTTCAAGCTTGGGGATGATTCATCATTTTGCAGGAAAACTAAAGCATCATGTTTTTTAGGACTCCATCTGCATGACAGATAAAAATTAGACCTGCACCACCTGCAAGACTCTCATACAGCTGTTGTCTTGCACAGCATCAGTACCTGATGCTTCAGCTACACAGAGCACATACAGTACATCCACTTCAGTAAGTCTCAGCACAGGTAGAGGAGAAAGGTCCGTACACCAGTTTATTTACACTGGCAGATGCCTTTATCCAAAGCGAAATGAGGGACAAAACTGAAGCTTCAGAGCAGTTGGAGACCTTCAAGTGAGTACTAAGAGCACTAAGTACTAAGAGTGAGTACTAAAAACTGTTCAATAAGACAATGGACAAGAAAGTGCAGTGAAAGTGAACTGTTAGTTAGGCATGTTAGGGTGTTAGAGGTGTTAGGAGAGGAAGTGTTCTCAGAGAAGATGAGTCTTCAAGAGATTCTTAGAGATAGAGAGGGATGTTCCTGCTCTGGTATCATTTAGGAGTTCGTTCCACCATCGGGGAACCACAAACAAGAGCAGTCTGGAGAATGCTTTGCGTGAAGAGATGACAATGCCATACAACGATCCTTGGAGTCTGTTTGACTGAGTTCAAGTAGACTGGTGTAGAAGTTGCTCTGTAGGCAAGCATTAGTGACTTGAAATTGATTCAGGCACCCAGCCATGGGTAGCCAGCAGAGGTCAATCATCTACTGCTGTTGCTACACCTGTATGAATGCTGCAGACAGCTGCAGGAAGGAACAGACTGAAAAGAGTAGAATCTGAGTCCACTGTACAGGTCATAATAATTCTCACAAAACATTCAGGCAGGGCTACATAATGGTGAACAAACTGTATGATAGTGAAAAGAATGCGTGGGTGATTTTGGTGTGAGTGTTTCCAGCTGATCCAGCTGAAGCTGAAGTGTTTAAAGGTTTGTATATAAACATCGGTTACTAATGAGACTTCTACGTGTTTATATGGAAAGGGAAGACATTGTGTTTGAGTGTGTGTGTATGTGTGTGTGTGTGTGTGTGTGTGTGTGTGTGTGTGTGTGTGCGCGCTTGGTGAGAGAGAGGAAATAAAGGCAGTGAGTATCACAGTAGATGGATGGTGCAATGAGGCGAGAAAGTGGGAGGATGTGGGCGAGATAGAGAGAGTATCTATATAGAATCTGAAAACACACAGAGCTGTTTGGAATCATTCACTCATTCACTCTACAAATCCATTATTTCATTCTTCTGACATTTTATAGTGAATTCTTTTTTGGTCAGAGCTGTTGTTGTTGCCCTCAAAATGGAAGTCATGGGGTCATATATTTGACATGAGAAGTCTCATACACAAACTGTTCGGCTGCAGAGCTTCAGACTGTTAAACCAGGGCTTTTCAGATATGCCTGTGTGTTACTGAGACTCTGTGGAATCCTTAAACATTTACTTTCACATCATTTCACATGAATCTTGCACACTGCAAAAAATCCAAAGAATTCAGTTTACACCCATAAACGCTGATAACAAGATTACAGGCTGATTACAGAGAGCCATATTAAACCAGTGAACCCCAGTCTGACTCTGTGTTCTATGTGAGAGGAACATGGTCAACAAATCAGTGTTAGGCCCTTCAGTTCTAACACAGCACCGCGCTCTCAAGAGGAAATTTGCTTTACCCACATGCTGTCATGTTTCATTTCCCTTATCATCCAGGATTTATTGTCCCAAATCCTGGATCATTTAGACAAGTGAAGGGGAACAGAAACTCAGTCGATAACACAGAGTTTGAACTTAAAACTGACCGCCGCCTCCTCCACCTCACCATCTCCCCCCTCTCCCTCTCCCTCTCCCTCTCTCTCCCTCTCTCTCTCTCCCCTCGTTCCCAGTCCAAACTCTCCCACTGCTTTCCTGCCATTATGCAACTGAAGCCTGCAGCCAAAAACAGCCTCCCTGCCTGGCTGCTCTCCTCCTGTTCAAACAAACAGCCTCTCCACCCTCTGCACTGACAGACGGGTGGAGGACACAGATGAATGAGACAGAGACCCGGTCGCTGTTTGCAGCCCGCTGGGTTTTATTTTGCAAAACATGCAGATGAACAAACTTTGAAGGTTTCAAGTGGAAATCCTGGAGATCTTTATTTGGAAATGTTTATTTATTTTAATAAAGTCTCAGTGCGCACCAGATTTCTAGGAAGAATTTGATGTTTTTACATGACATGAAAGGTCATAGAGTGTTCGGCATGTTTGGGTTGTACAGTAAATCCATGTGACATGCAGGGCGGTGCATCTGAGGTAATCAGCGGCCACAGCAAAGAAAAATCAAATGACTGTCATAACCATCAGAGAATGGATTTTCCTCAGCACCACTTTTGATGGTTAAACGATGCATGAATTTGAATGCCTTAACAATTTCTCTGTTGATATTATTAAATCAAAAGTACATGCTGTACATCCTGATAGGAAATTTTACTAACACTATTTGCAAATAAGCAGAAACGCTTTGGCATTTCTTCTTGATAATTATCTTTCACCATTAATCAAAATTCAAAATTATTAGTAATGTCTCAATAATTTTCAACAAATTTCCTGATTGATTAATTGATCAATGGCATTTTCAGACAAGTGACTTCGCTGTGTGAAATAATGAAACTGTTTTTTTAATTTCAGTATGACCACTGTTGGCTACTATACTGATGCAGAAAGTCAACACAAAACAGAAAACAGCCATGAAAAAAAGTTGAACTTGGCTCAGCTTTTGCCACAAAAGAAATGCAGCATCATCCAGCAAGGTGCTGCAATGTTCAAATACAATGGGAAATTACACTCTAAGGTTGACTGCATCATTTACTTGGCATCAAAACAGAGAACGGACTGAGCTTGTGTTGCAAGATCTTAACCTAAAGGAGCCCTGTGGAGTTTTCCTTTAAACAAACCAAATGTATGTTTACATTCGGTGTTACCTTGAGCTCTAAGAAATGAGATTAATGCATTCCCTTCCACATAAAACAACTGCAAAACTGACATTTTAAAAGTGTTTTAGATCCTGTATTATTTATGTTCATGTTGACTAAATAGCGGTCTTCTTCTTCTCTGCCTTTGCTGGTGCATTGCAGTATATCTTAACGCCTTACCACCACCTGCTACAGTGTGAAACTATTGCATCTGCATCTTGTGTGTTGTCGTGTGTGTGCATGAGACAGACAAAATGAGGGCCCACTCATAAATCTACAACTACAGCTCACAACTCCACAGGGAACCTTTAATGGTTGTCATGTGGATGGAAGATATACATAGATTAAAGAGTTGTTGATTTGGTTAGATGACTTAAAACAGTCTGTACAGCTGAAGATATCTCAGCCATGCTTGCGGTCATTTGTTTATGAAGGAAACTAAGTAGCGAAATTGCCATGTAGGAAGATGATCTATAAAGCTCTGTCTGGTCGTTCTTTTCTTTAGTCAGCCTAGATGATGGTTGGGGAATTTTGAATGTCTGCTCATGCAGGATTTTGTTCTGATAATAATAGAGTGCACTTTACTCAAGTGATCAACTCAAGATAAAAGCTATGAATAACATCTCTACTTCAGTGTTAGAAAGTAACCGAGTTAGCTTTGTACAACAGATAGCAGGTTCCCCCATGCGTCAAACCCTCTACTCCACATACTGTAAAGGCTGACACACGAGCCGAATGCAGCAGCCAAATGGCTCCAGGATAAATGTGATATTCTCAGATAAACAGCACAATTATTCCCTGATATCCATTTCTGAATGGCCACTGTGTCTGTGTGAGCAGACAGATGGGCTGATTGTCAGTCCAGACGCCTGGGAACATTCGACACTGACAACAACACATTGAAAGAGCGAGGGCTGGGGGAACGGCACTCAGCTCTCATGCAATCAGACTGAGTCATTTTAATGAAGTTAAGCTCTAATTTGTCAGGCAGAGAGATAGATGGAGGAGGAAGAAAGAAAGAAGCCTTTTTCTCTCCTCTCATTACTCCGTGTTTCCAGCGTGGATCTGTGACCTTCAGACAGAAAGGGACAAATTAACGGGAAAACCTGAACTTTCCATGAACCAAACAGACCTGGAGAATCCAGGTTACAGCTTGCAGATCAGAGATTCTGTCTGGTTAGCCACTGCAGTTATTAAGGACTGATGAAGAAGAGGAGGAAAAGAGATTTAATCCATTAAACACCTGCTATGTAACAACCTGAGGAGGCCATATTGGCTGATTTGTGTGGGTTTCTGCCCTAACCTTTAAATGATCATTGTTCATTTTTATCACTTCCAACCAGGGGAATCTCAGGAGATCATCATGTGACCCTACTTATATGGTACAGTCTAACTGAACTGTAACAGCTGTAACACAGCTGTCCTTGAAATATAAGTAAAACTCCACAGAACAGAAAGAACAATGCAGCAAAGACTGTTGTGCAACCTGATGTGCTTCTTTTTATTTCACCTCTTTTTAGTTTTGACAAAGCTTTGCCTTATTACTGTGATTCATATGTTAAGACTTCCATCAGTTCTGTCCAGAGAAATAGCGGATGATGAAATTGGTTCAATACCAGTGTAGTAAAAAAAAAAAAAAAAGACAACCAAATATAATCAATACCTGCTGAGATGAAATACTTTACGGAAAACTCATAAAGCAACATTGTCAAATCCACAGCCAGTGTGGTCGGTAAGATACAGTATTGTAATTACCGTTAGCAGGCAGTGAACTCGATAGGAAATTCGCCCATTTGAACTAGCGGTGGTTCAGCTATTCCCATCAGTAACATGACTGGTTTAACTGGTTATTTTAGGTCCAAATGGTTTCTGATCAGAATTTCCACCAAACTTTACTACATCAACAGATATATCACAATCATGGTATGAAATAATATATATTGTGATAGATTTTATCCATGTTGACCACACTTGGTGAGAAAGTAAAGACAATGTGGAAACAATCACTCACAGTAACAGATGCAGAGGGATAAACTACCAGCTTAGTAGGATATATGCTGTCAGATATTCACCGGAAGCAAGCATAATGCAGATAGCTGAGTGGGCGTCTGTGGGCGGCAGCTCTGAGCACACATACATACACATTCATCCATACAAGAGACGGACATTTTGTTGCGGTGCAAGAGTTTGAGGTAAATGGTGAGGAGGAGGAGGAGGAGGAGAGGATGAAGGAGAGGAGTGGGTTTAATGGTAGCTCCACCGGGAGCAGATAACCTCCTTTTTAACTCTGCTTATCAGGTGGAGAGCGCTATCTCTGTATCACACACAGGCCTGACACTGGACAGAGCAAATCAGAACATCAAGCACCAACAAAGGCCAACAAAGACCTGCAGGGACCAACAGAAACCAGTACAGACAACCACACACACCAGTTTTATCATTTTCAGACCCGTACAAACTGTGTAGAGACCGGATTCAGTCAGTCAGTACCAGCACAAACCAGAATACTTTATGGTCTCTTACTGTTTGTCCCTCTAATGTTTAAATGCCATAACTAACACAATTAGAACTACATTATCCAGAAGACCTTTCTTTAAAAGCATTAGATAAGATCAAAGAGGATGACGAAGATGATGAATATGATGAAGGAGGATAGAGCTACAAACGAAGAAGAAAATGAAAGGGACTACAGGGAAAAAAGAAAAAGATGAAACATGTTAGCAGGGGAATGCATGAGGAAAGATGGAGCGAAGGAATGTGAGGAGGAAGGAAAGAAACAGGAGATCAGACGGCGTAAAGAGGAGGAATGAAGCACTCGAGATAAACAGCAGAGGTCAAGAGGACTCTTCAGAAGTCTTTCTGATCCGTCCATCTCTCAGAGGAAAACGGGTGTTTACTGCGCTGATATTTACTGCAGTGTTCATACTGAGAGATGAGATTTCATATGACAGGACAGCTACACGAGCCCTGACAGAACATTTTGGTTACAAAATGATTTCATAATATCCATCATATTTAACCAATGACACCCATTCTCCAAACTGGCTGTTTGCTTTTAAATGAAATCAGAAAACTTTCAGAGGCTCAAAGTAAGGATCTGTGGTGCAGGATGACAGTCTGTCTTAGAATATGGAAAGAAACCACCACAAAACTAGATGCTAGGTAGGAGTGAGAGCAGGACCTTAACTCTTCAGCCCATTGTTTATCTGTCCAGACCACAACTTTACTGTTCTGGTTCAGACTCACTGCTCTAATAGCACAGTTTTTGGCTGCAGCAGGCAGCTGTTTCCAAAGAGAAGGCTGTAAAAAGCCACTGTCCACCTGTCCACTACAACAGCAGAAGCAGTTAGAGACTAGCTGGTGAACACAGTGGAGCATTTAGCAGCTGAAGAGCCAGTTCATTCCCTCAGGAGTGGGTAGAGACCAAAAACATAGCTAAAACAGAGGGAATATTGTAGTGCATTCCAGTTGTACTCCGAAGTTGGAATGTCCAAGTTCCTAGTTGGAGTTTCAACTGGAATGACCCCTGAAGTTGGATTTCCTACTCAGAAAGTCGGAGCAACCCCACCAACCCCAACATGAGAATTCAAGATGGCTGTTTTACTGTTTACAGCAATTCTTTCTTATTTGTTTCACATTAAGTCAGTCATACACATAGTACTGTTCAGTTTTTATTTATGGACATGTTGCTACGCTATTTGAATGTCCAAAATACCATGTAGAGCGTTGTTATCAACTGGTATTGCTGATGACTAACAATGGCTAGTCCGGGATACATTTCAATCGGTTTACGGTCATGACTTAACGTTTTGCTTTTTTTTTTTACATTTAAATTTGAACAACTTTTTAAGAACATTCTGAAGTGTTTGCATTAATATCTAATGTTAACAACTGAGGTGTTCTTCAGGTGGAGTGCATGTTTGTTTTAAACTTATCTATACCTCAAAGGAGCAACTATTATTGTAAATGGAACACACTATTGGATTTAGAATCATCAGGTGGACACAAACACCACTCAAGATGAATGAAAAGGGTGTTCTTTGTCTGTTGGATATGGAAATAAGCAACTGCTTGACATATCAACTTGTTTCAACACAAATCAGAAATCAATACTCAGGTTAAAAAAAAAACAGTCCAGGAGAGTTGTGAGAGATCTGATACTTGACTGGAGTGATTGTCAATGACAGTTAAAAGGACAATTAAAAGGGCGTGCAGTGCCAAAACCCTGGATGGTCATAATATATTGCAACTTTATTTTGATAAGAAATAAACCTGGAGGAAAAGCTGAATTTCTACAACATGAACCCTTTAATGCAATCGGTTCAGTTTAGTTAAAATGCAGCCATAAAACCAGCAAGAGAAGTAGACAGAGGCCACTGCTGCTTTACAGAGCAGTAAAATCTGTGTGTGTTGGGTGGGGGTTCACTCTCTGGAGACTGGATCTGTAGAGAACTGGTTGTTCCCAAACTCTCTGATAGAAGCAGGACAGATCACAGAGGAGGAGGGTGGAGTGGCTGGGGAGCGCGCCAACGAGAGGAGAGAGGAGTTGGGGAGGGGGGAGAAAAGAAGGAGTGAAAGAGAAGGAGGTGAGGAGGAGGAATATAAGAGAATAAAAGAGGAAAAAAAGAATAACAGAATAAAAGAGGAAAAAAGAAAGATTAGGGCAGGAAAACTTTGAAGGGCCCTCATTTATGATCGTCCTCTTGTCTTCACACCCATTTTTAACCTTTAACCTTCTCTACTCTAAAAACATCCTCTCTCCATCTCCTCCTTCCTTTCCTCCCTCCTTTAATTTTCCTTTCTTTGCTCCACCCTTATTTCTCCTCCACCCTCCCAACTTCCAACCATCCTCCAAGCCCTACTCACTGCACTCCACCCATCCTTTTCCATCTTTATCAACACATCTTCCTCTTCCAAGTCAACCTTTACTTCCTTTTCCTCCTCTCTTTTTCTTCCTCTCCTCCTCGTCCTTTCATTCCCTTTCTTTCTCCTCCTCCTCCTCCTCCTCCCTCCGCCCTCCAGTCTTCAGTCATGATTTTCAGTGATGGCCAGAGCTAATCTGACGCACACACACACACACCCTGCAAAACCACATGACCCACAGGACCAGATGTGTTTTGTACGCTTCACACACACACACCCCCACCCTTCAGATGACCGTCTGAACAGCCCTGCAGATGTTAACTCTGTTACAAACTGCAGTCAGATTCTTCTGAATCTGACTGCAGTTTGTCCCCCTCCTCAGTCTGTTATCAGAGTCACTGACCTCTGACCTTTCCACGCCTTGATGCTGCTTGTTTATAATACTGATCTACATTAGGAATGTAAGCTGTGTACAACTGTATTTTACCTTGAGCTTTCCTGAGAAGTGATAATATCTCACAAAATCCACTATTTTATCTAAGTCTCCAAGTTTTGTAAAAATTGATATACTAAAGCTACACCAGTGTACTGCAGATTTGTCCTGTCACTGTGTAGGTCTTGGTTGCTGTGTGTCTTGCTCATGCCCAGGACAGCATGATCTCATGGCCCTTAGCCATCCATGCACAAATAAAGACAGGTCTGCATAATAACTCCAATAACCTGCTTCCAAATTTTTCTCAGCAGAGTCATGACAGCACAGCTGTTTGCCAAGTTCAGCTCTTCAAATTAAATATTACCAGTGCAAATCTCTCCTATACTCTACTTTCTCATTTGCATAAAACACACACATGAAACATGCCCAATCATATATATATATATATATATATGATTATATATATATCATATATCATTGTAAAGTGAATATCTTTGGGTTTTGGACTGAAAGCAAGTCATTTGAAGGTGTCACCTTGAGCTCTAGGAGACTGTGATGGGCATTTTTCACTGTATTTTGAGTTTTATAAACCAAACAATTCATCAAGAATCTGATTTGATTTTGAAAAAAAAAAACACCTGAAAAAAAGATTTTCAGCAAGAACCTGATCAACTAAAACGTCCAGAATACCTGCACAGCACTTCAGCTCCCAGCAGCTCCAGTCCAAAAATATCACTGGCTGTCAAAACCCTCGCACAACATATGAACACACACTGCACGCAAACACTCAGCTCCAGATTGGAGGGTCGGCCGTGTCGTCATGGCAATCCATCCCATCATCTCGCCCTGGCCAGCTGCCAGACACTTTCTCTCTCGCTCTCTCTCCTTCTCGCTCTCTCTCCAGCCCACAATCCTGCCCAGCTCATGTTGCAGTGCATTGTGGGATGTCAGATCTAATCTATTCCACAGGACGTGTGTACGTGTGTGTGTGTGTGTGTGTGTGTGTGTGTGTGTTCACAGTAACTGTAGTTCTTTTGTTCCAGTGTGTGCATCCTGCTGATCAGAGTGTTAAAACAGGATCAAACACATTCCTCAACAGCGCAGGTTCAAGACCGACCGCCCACCTGTCGCACTGACTCACCTGTCCGCCTGTCAAACTGCTTCTAAGTCAGCTGTAATGCAGAAACACCACGGGGGGGGGGTGTTCATGGGAAATGCTGTATTTATGCGAAGAAGTACAGCAGAATTATTATAATCTATTATAAATATTATAATCAAATAATCATGAGCAAAGCCTCAAGAACAAATGAATATTATTGGGTTTTCTTGATCTCTTGTGAGAGTTAACTGAATGTCTTTGGGTTTTAAACTGTTGGTTGGACAAAACAAGATATCTGAAGACGTCAGCTGGGATCCTGACATTATATAGACTTGAATAGAATTGGGAGATTAAATCAGTAATAATAATAGTAATAATTAGTCGCAGCCGTAAATATGTTATCTTTTGATGATTCTGAATAACCTCTGAATAATAGTTTCAGCTGTTACTCTGACGCTTCATTCTATTGGTTTAACACTACATCAAGTAGAGGTTAACCACTACTTGATGTCAGTATGTTGATGTTGCTATTTTTCTTGTAGCAGGTATTATTATTATTGGTTTTATGGACATTTTTACTGAAACAAGGCACATCTTTACATGTTCATTATCTTTAACATTGTGGCTGCCTCTTACCTGCCTATATACTACATAAAAAATGCACACCCCCAATAGAAACTGTTCACATTCTATTTTCAATTGTTTCTATTCGCAAAGTACGATTCAGGTTTCTGTGAATTGATGCTGAATCGTTAAGCGAGAAACTCACTGAATCTTAGAGCTGATTATTTTTCGCTGCAGTCAATCAAATGAAACAGAACTCAAGCTAGATTAGACAGTTTTAAAATGACTGTTGTCGTCTTTACTGAGAGACACTAAGAAACAAATATCCTCTAAAATGATTAAAGCTGGATGGGTACATAGTAGTACATAGTACAAGTACATAGTATGTTGAATATGAACTCAAACAGTGATCTGAGCTGCTCTTTATCATCTAACTGATCTGAGCCATATCACTGTGTGTGTATGTGTGTGTTTGTGTGTGTGTGTGGGTGTGTGTCTAGATCATTACAAATGTGCATGCGGTCAAGGACACGTAACCCCTTCCCCCTCCCTGTCCAATGTCATCAAACTCATTTCCCATGATGCCAAGTGTGTCAGTGGGTATTTGTGGGTAAGGAATACGCTGGTGTAAAGCTCCTTAATATTCCTCTGCGCACACACACACAAATACACACAGTGTTTCTGTTGCAGCTGTGTATTCGAAGCAGCCACCACCTCACTGACGGAAATGATTTTTCTCTTGCTCAGATTTGACAGTTGAGGGGACAATGTTTTCAGTGTTTATAGGAATAAACCTGACTTCTCTGAAAGACACAAAAGAAGGTCTTTATTAATCACAATGTTAGTTTCAGGGATTTGGAGTTTAAGTCAGAACAAGAAAATGAGTTTTTTACAACAAAAAATTGTTCATCATCTAATTTATCCCGATTATCAATTTTGATGATAAGGAAATTAATTATTTCAAATCAATTTATTAAGAAACACTTAATACTTAATTAACCTTACCCTAACCTAAATCTAATTCTAACCATAACCCTAAAACTCTCAAACAGCCCTTTAAAAT
The DNA here is from genome assembly GCA_033238685.1 of Lates japonicus. Taxonomy (NCBI): domain Eukaryota; kingdom Metazoa; phylum Chordata; class Actinopteri; family Centropomidae; genus Lates; species Lates japonicus. Next base: position 101,050 of record BRZM01000054.1, on the reverse strand, counting down.
TGTGAGGACAGTCCTCACTCCATAAGGTCTAAAAGTCAAACTGGTCCTCACAAAGATACAAGAACACACACACATACGTAATGTAGTATATGAAGTCATCAGAGGTTGTATTACAGCTCTGCCCTGGAGATGAGACGGGTGGAGGTCAATGATGTAAGCCTCTCTATCATCATAGCAACACTGAAAAAAGCAGGTGAAGTCAATGCCGGTGAAAATTTGACCTAAAAATTTCCAGAAATCCTGCCTTATGATGAGCAAATTACAATTATCGAAGGTGCCACACTGCCACATTTTGAATTAATGAAATCCAAGCTCAGTACCGCCCCCCGGTCAAACAGACACAGACCTGCAGCTCTTTGTACACCGATGACACCAGCACAGAGTGAGGAACGAGATGGAAACAGCGATGTAATCCTGTCACTGCCCAAAGGTCACAGCCAAGATATGTCCCAAACACAGCAATACAACAAGAAAGTAAGAAAATACAGGCAGAGGGCAGGGTCCCTGCAGATAAATGCACTGCCTCACACATCTAGTATGAGCCTATATATTGTACATGATGGGACAGATGTGAGGTCACAGTGACATTGACCTCTGACCTCCACAATCTAATCAGTTCAACTTTGAGTCAAAGAGAACGTCTGTTCCAAATTTGAAGAAATTTCCTCAAGGCATTCCTGAGATGTCACTTTCACAAGAAAGGGACAGATGTACAGACAGACTGTAGCAAGGAGTGTCAGAGTGGCCAAAAGAAACGATTCACCCTGCCTTGTATCTGGTCTTTTCTGGGTCTACTAGAATGATGCATTGACTCATCGACAGCCATAGTATTTATCTGATGTGACTAAATCATCAAGAATCAAAATGAATCAATTCTCAAATTTTGGCCACCAAGTACAGTGCCTTGACAGCCACCATGTTTCTTTTTGCCCTCGGCCCCTTGTGGATAAACCTTTTGATCACCCGTGCATATCTAAAATAAGCAGGCTAGTAACCTGTTAACAATGTTGTTAAGTAAATAAACTCTTATTGTGGACACATGGCCAAATCAGATGGGAAATAATAAGTTTTAAAATGTAGTCAGTCTAGCGTGAACGTGGTTTTGTTCAGATTCTGCTGTTTGCCGGTCACATGCTGATGAGAGGTGGAGCAGTAACAAATAAAATCAGAGATAGTTTAATGTTTTCCGTGCAGTGTGAACACAGCCTCGGGTCACTAAAGAACAAACAGTTTGCAGGTCCACAGCCCAAAGGCAGTGTCCCATTTCCAGCTAATCACTCATTTCCTCTGTCTCAACCCCACCCTCACTTTTACAGCAATGCCTGAGGGTGTGTGCACAACATATGTATTTATATATACACAAACACACAGGCACAGAGAAGCACATATGTCTTAAACAGACTCCAAAAGTCACAGTGACGCAGCAGACCTTTACCCTCCATTCACCCCAAACCGATTCTGAGCTGTTTTGTTTGTTCTGTCTGTATAACTCCACTGCTGCTCATTTCCCACGGTGCCCCCTCCACCCATTCCTCCCCCGACCAAAGCCCCATCCCTGCCCCGTATGCTGGGATTTGAACCGGCAACTTCAACACACTTGTGCCATTTCAGGATACCTAACCACAAAGACACACATACACACAGCCTCGTGTGTAGTGTGTGACCACATCTGGAAGCCTCAAACTGAACATTTCATTTATCAGGAATGTGAGAAGTGTGTGTGTGTGTGTGTGTGTGTGTGTGTGTGTGTGTAGAGAGAGAAACGCCTTTGGCCACATGGAAATCAAATTAAATGGAGTCCTGCTGAAGGTCAACCCAGAGTGCATCAATGTGTGTGTTTCCCCTCTGACAATTTAAAGTAAAGATGTATGGGTAATACATCACATCACTATCCATCACACACACAGACACACACGCACATATCTAAGTGTGTTAATGAAATGGACATGACATGAATTGCACCAGACTGACTGACTGACTGACTGACTGACTGACTGACATCTTACATTACTTTGGATTCTCTGAATATGACTTGCTGAACTCTTGCTCTCACTTTTACCAAGTTTATTTTATTTTATTTATTTTCAGTAATTAAAATTTACAAGCAGAGCACTAAATCTTTCTGAGCTAATTGTCTAAAAAACAAAATAATACTACTACTAATAAAAATCTAATGTTTCTTTTCTTTTACCATTAGTCCTCCCAAAGTTGTGTACTTTGTCCAGTGAACTGTCTAAAATCTACAAATTGTCAATTCACTGTCACATGAGATAAAGAAGAACAGTAAAACAAACTGGGAAAAGTTTGGTATCTTTGCTTGATTGTAACAAAAAATGAATCTATTCATCTAATTGCTGCAGCTTTACTTTTACATCAGTGTAAAGTGAATGTTTTGGACTGATGGTCAGACAAAACAAGTCACTGAAAGGTGTCACCAAGAACATTAGGAAACTAAATGATTAATCTAGGAAATAATCAGTAAACTAATCAGTGATGACAATAATCATCAGCTGAAGCCCTAATCTGCTTGTGACGTAAAGGTTATATCAGGAGGCAACTGCAATAACAGTCCTGTGGCTGTTTTTAAACACAAGAACTTTTCTCAGATCCTCTTTAGGAACCCTGCTACTTTACTTGCATCTTAACGGCAGGAACAAAAGTTGGTTTTAGTCTCTGAGGTAAAACCTTGGATACTGATCACAATACTATGAGAGCTAAAATTCCAGGTCAGATCCAGTTAACTAACATCACAATACTGATACAACAGATATACCTTTCCCCTTCAGGATTTTTGTTTATTTTGATTTTCTGGCAAATGTTGTGTTATCAGTCCTTTCAGCTGATCTTTGGTTGCTCTGTCCCCTGCCCTGTCCTCACCTTCCTTTCCGTCTTTTCAGGGTTTACGTCATCAGACGTTCAAACTAATTAGGCAGCAGCTCAAATTGCACCGCTGTTCAGATTGATTGAACGGCAGTCGGAGTGTTAGTCAGAGTGATCAGAGTGACAAAGACAGAAGTCAAACATTGTGCATTTTCAAAGATCTTCCTGCCGTAGTCTGGAGCAGCTCACAGAAACACTTAGAGCTGGTTTTTCAGCCTCACGCCTAGTTTATGCGCTTTGATTTTCCATCGCCTCAGCCCCAGCAGCCGCCTCGCACCTATCGACGAACCGTCAACCAGCAGGAACCTTCTTGCAACATATGCAAGTGGAAAAATGCTTCCTGCTGCAAATTAGCGAGAGTCTCTTATAAACACTCTGTTCACATATTTTATTCATGAGATATCAGGTGTGTAATCGCAACTATGTTTTTTTTTCTTCCTTACGGAAAATTAATACAGGGCTTATGAGCTAAGAAGCCAATCAGTTTGTTTTAATAAACCTTTAAAACTCCATTTATGATCTCATGAAACATGAGCGTCAGTCAGAAAATAAAGCAGGCTCTTGTTGAATCCTCAACACAGAGATTTTAGAGAATAAACTTGTCTGATGTGATTTTAGCCCCACAATCTGAGCAGCTTTAACATATCAGAGGCGTATTTATGCAGCTCAATGAGTGAAAGAAGAAACAGCAGAGGAAGAGCAAGAAAATAGTCTGTGTGTTCAATTCCCATGAGGTCAAACCTGTTCACCCCAGTATAACCCGCTATGTAACACACACGCACACACACACACAGAAGAATCACAAACAGACAGTTCAAACATGCCATGCTTCAGTGATAGCTGGGTACTTGGCATGTAGGTCCCACGAAAGTTTCTGTGATGAGAGTCATGGTCAAAAAGAACGACAAAGAAAAAGAAAGGAGTAAATAACAGTTTCAACTTAAAAAGCCGCCACTTACAATAGATCTGCTTCAGACCTCAACCTTAAAATTCCACAAGATCATTTTACAGTCCACGCTTCAGGTGTGTAACAAAGAGCCTCAGTCTTGCCCAGCACTCAGCTTTCCATGTTGTGATGTAATGCCTATCACTGAGCCCCTGTCTGCCTCTTCAGAAACTCCATAGTTAAAATACCAAGATGAGTGTGTCCGCTTTTGGCCAATTGCCGACGAATACATGATACACTGAGATACTGATATTGATGACCTCAGGATTTCTATCCATTTTGATATTAAAGTTTTATTTCTATCATTGCTTCCAGATTCACTTAAATTTTTACTTGACAGGAAATTCATTTTCATTAAAGTGTAATTAAATTCGTAATTTATAATAAAAGTTTCATTCCAAAAACTTTACCATACTGAATGTTTTGTCATTTACTTCTTTACCTGCTTCAAAGTAAGGTTAACACAAATGCATTCTCAGCGTGCTCAGAATCATAGAGAGTTTGAACATCTACAGCTTGACCTGCTGCTGAAGACTACAGGATATGGTCGTTGCAGAACAAGCAAATAAGTGTTCTTTGAATCCAGACGCATCCATTCACCTGCTCAGGTCGCAAATGAAGTGTCAAGCCAATTATGACTGATGCAAGTCGATGGACTAAAGCTTGCAAAACCTGCAGTGTTTATATTGAAGGTGATGCTCGCCCAACAGACTTCATATTTAGCCAAAGCTTGCTGCTGGGAAAATCTCTCACCCTCCTCCTCCTCGCCCGTCTTTGCCTCCTCTCTGTCGCGACTGCTCATCTATCTGCTGGACGTTATCCAGAACATTCCTCCTCTTCCTTCCAGGGAGGATCCTTCGCTGGTGCGTTTAAGGCTCATCCCTCCTTACTCCTCACCTTCACCTAGCACCCTTTCTACTTTCATCCCTCCCAACCTAAGCCTCCTTCTCTCTTCCTCACTCTTTCTAAGGTTTTCAAAATGCACCTTAGTTTGAGCTACTGCTATTTGACACCAGTTCAGGTGCAGTGGAGGTACTGACGTAAGTGGTGTGGCCTAGCTGGCAGCAGAGAGGTAGCCAGCAGAATTGAATAGGAGAGCCAGCATGACGGAGACCTTAACACTGTTGTGTTTCCTCCATTCCTGCCTCTTTCCTCTTCACTCAACTCTCTATTTCACGCCCATGTCCCTTGCTCTCTTCACTTCCCACCCTCCCTTCTCTAGACCACCTCCCTCCTCGCCTCCTCTCCTCCTTAATTCTCCTTTCCATGCATGTCCCCTCCTCATCCATTCACTCTATCCCCGCCTCCCCTCTGATCCTCAGGGGCCTCAAGATGCAGCTTTCTCCTCCCTCCAACCCAAACTCTTCCAGCTTAAATTCTAAGCCTCAGAGTCCAGAAGGCGGGATGGAGATGAAGGAGGTATAAACCGAGCTGTCTGTCTGTCTGCTTCACAGTTAAACGTCACTTTTCTTTATCATGTTAGTTATCATTTTATATTATTCTATTATATTTTGAAACAACATTTTGGTTTATTTCAGTTGAAGAATTAAGTCCAAAAAACTCTTTTCATGATGTCAGGTAAGGAAATTGAAGGAGAAAGAGAGGGTGAGAACAAAATGAAGGCAGAGAAAAAAGAGGAAGGATGAATGGACGGAGTATAAGGAGGGCAGAGGAACAGACGTGGAAGAGGAGAGGAGAATGAGGTGAGGAAAAAAGAAGAAGACAGGAGTAAAATATTAAAGCAGGGGGAAAAAGGCACAGAGAGGTGGAAAGGAGAGTGGTGACTGAGGAGGAAGGAAGGAGGGATGAAGGTAAGGAGAAATAAAGGTGTGGGAGGGAGAAGTCTGCAGGAGAAAAGGGGCGACAGAAAAACTGAGGACTGGCCTCGTTTCTGAAAATACAACTCACCTCCCTGTTCTTAAAGGGACAATTCACCACATCCTCAGTATATACACAATATATGTCATTAAGTGTCCATTTTTAACTTCTCGCAGCTGAGTTAAGTAACTTCACTGCACTTCCCAGAGATCACCTGTCAATCAAACACAGTGGGTGGCACTTTGATGTCTTGTTTCTTTGGATGTTTGTCTTTTAAGAATTTATCCAAATAAACTAAAAAACTTAAAGCCTGAGGACATGTAAAAAATATGTATTTCTATGTAAATGTACAATATATATGTATTTTTCAAAAATAGTACTAGATGAATAACCTAAATTAAATTAAATGATCCCTAACATTTCATCTGCATTTTATCTGCCATTTAAGGAGTCTTGAGAAACATCTGAGGGGCTCCAAGATAAAAGAAATAAAGAAGAAACTAGACTAATGTGGTTGTATGCTTCCACCAGCCAGTCCAGTTGCAGTAAATAAGTGTGAATTCTTCACTTACGGCCAAAAACATGTTTTATGCAGTCACAGGGACCTTGACCTTCGACCACCAAACTTTAATCAGTTCATCTTTGAGTCCAAGAGCTGGAGGAGCTGAACACCCTCTGTTAGACTATGACTTGACAGAGTCTGGTCTACGGTTCTTCTTCATTACAAAAACAATGAATCTGACTCAGAGCTCAGAGACCGTCTGTACACAGAGGAGGATCAAAGACACATTTAAAAGATACATTTTCTCTGTGATCACATGACCACAGCTCCTCCTCCCCGGTCCCGACATCGACCACCGTCCCCGTCCTCTCTCAGAAAACAAACAGACGCTTGAGACACACACTCTGTCAACAGCGTTCTGCCCTAATTAATACAGCAACACACTTGCAGATCTGTTTACAAGAGAGGTGGAACGAGCTCGAGAGAGGACGCGAGAGACAGAAACAGAGACAGAGAGCAAAAACAAGATTTACTAAGACAAACAGAGAGGCTGGGGGGGAAGTAGAGCAAAAAATGAAGACTAATAATGCACGACCTGACTCTAAACACAGAACTATTTGAGCCAATTAAGACTGAATCCAGCTGTGATTAATTTCATGGAGATCCAGTGAAACTTCAAGAAAAAGGGGAGCAGTTTAATTAATTGTGTGATGTTTTACTTTGAGAAATATAAACATATATTTCTATAAATCATTCTCTTTCTCTAGAAGTTAGAGTTGTCAAATGTTAAATCTTGTATAAACACAGGCAGCCGTGCAACTTTGACTAAATAAACTACAGTCTAAAACTGGTGAAACTATGATGGAAATCTGGAACTGTGCAACTGAGTTATTTATTTTAGGTGATGACCATTTGGTATTTACAAAGCAGGTTATTTAGCTTATCTTTTATGTGCATATACAGGTTTTTAGACTATATCTTCCAGTGTTTCTACAAGAACTTGTTATATAATCAGTAGGTCTAAAGTCCTTTGTATCGTCCCTCAGAGCCTCCTCTCGTGCAGAGAGGATGAAGAAATACACCACGAGGACTGGAGTTTAATATTAGCCTGGTATTAAAATGATGAAGCTGAAGGCTCAGGACTCTGCACGCTATTTGAGACTCTGCAGCAGTGCCGATGATTTACAGCTCAGATCCCCCCCCCGCATCGCGCCAGCCAGGCCGAGCCAAACTGCATCATCACCACCGCCTCCACTTCCACCACCAACATCGAGGTATTAGAGAAGGAAAAAAAAAAAAGTCTTACATAGGAGCCAAAATGCACCCTGAAGCGCTGTTCATGTTTCCTGCAGGAGCATCAATTCACCTAAAACGTCCCTGCAGGTCATTTATGAGCGAAACATCAAAACATGCTGATGGAAACAGGCTAAACTCCCGAGGACAAACTGACTGAGTGGACATGATCTGATGAATAAATCAAACTGTTAGTTGTAGGCCAAAAAACTACCATCTTCAAAAGGAAAACACCTTTAAAGACGCTGTGTACAGTGTTTTGTGTCTCACCAAATGAAAAACACATTTCCCATAAACACAACTGCTTCCTGTCCCTTTCTCCCACGTCGCTCTGGCTGTGCTCTATTTCATTTAAACGGCCTGTAAACAAAAACAGCAGATCTGCATTTTGACTACGAAAGTCTGCGTCATATGGAAAGTGTTTTACGAGTGCCACAAAGGAAAAGGTCTGAGCGACACAGACACACACAGCAAAACGCTGGAGATGGTTACGTTTGCTTAACATTAATATCCAAGACATGCATTCTGGTGCTGCAGCCATCAGTTAGTCAATCGACAGAAAATGAATCTGCAGCGTAAATGTTGAGGATTTTTGGACTTTTGTTCAGACAAAACAAGACATTCAGGCTGCAGTATCACCTACAAGCATAATGGTGTGTTCCAGTTGTACTCAGAGTTTCCGAGTTCTTATTCAGAAGTTTCAACTAGAATGCCCCCTGTTGGCGCAACTCCACCAACCCTGACATGAGAATTCAAGATGGCACTCCCAGTTCCAACTTGAGACCTCAGATGTAAATGGAACATACCATAAGACGTTCCAATCTCTGACCACACTGTCAGCAGTCAAGTTGCATTTTGGGTAATGCAGGTGGCAGGTTTTGACAAGGAGGAAGAATGTGTGGAATAAAAAGGACAGTGTCTCTGGATCTCTTTATGGAAAACTGTCCATTGTGAGTCTGACATTGTCAAAAATCTGGCAGAGGTTGTGATTCCCACTGATGCAGATTGATTGTGCAGCTTTACCTTGAAATCTGCTGCAGATGGATTTGATTTTAATGCAGATTAGTTATGAAGATTGAGACTCTCAACTGACTGCAAAGAGTAAATTTGAAAGTTAATCCAATGACTTCTGTCCTTGAGTTGTGAATCCCTGACCTCTGACCTCCCTGTGGAGGAAGGACATGATATCCAACAATTTCACAGGAAAGCATTCATTGAGTTACCTGCAAAATTCTATTTCTGAAAAACTGATTTACATTCAAAAGGATGAAACTGTATTACATGTTTTTGTTTCACTACAGTGCGTTGTTTCAGCAGCAGAGGCTGTGCAACATGAGAACAACTTGACACCTTACTGTGACATTTTAAAGGCTCCAGTCAACAAGTTGCCAAATGTTCCCAAGTTGCTGCATCAAAGAAATAAAGGGAGGGGTGGGGGAGGATAAGAACAGAGAGGGGGAGGCCTGAAGACAGAGACGTGATGATAAGAGAAAAAAACTGAGGTGAGAGAGAGGATAAAGAGATAAGTAGAAGAGAAAGGAGAGGAAGAGGAGTTAACAGTATGAGAACAGGGGAAAGAGGGAGAAAAGAAAAGGAGAGGACAGAACTGAGAGGGCAGATGAGATGGAGAAAAGAGGAGGAAGATTAGGATGAAAAAGGAAAGGCGAAGGGAGAGAAATGGAGAAGGGGAGGGTGAAGGAGAGAAAGCAGCAGCCCAGCCTGTATCTGATTACATAATTGCTCTACAGGATTTGAAACCGGGTCTGCGCAAGGGAAAAAAAACGCCTCAAAGCTGCGGCCATACGCACAATTCTTCAGATTTTACTGTCACAGAACAAGTAGACTGGCCTTAAAAGACATTTCAGATTTCTTATTTCACTGCAGGGGTATTCTAACCAACTAATACCAAGATAAAAGAGATGAAAACTACCACAAACTACACATAAATCACCATAATCTTTTTATTTACAACCGCAGGACGAGTCCAAAACCATTCTACAATAACCTGCTACCACAGGATCTGAATAAATGTATTCTTATGTGGCTAAAATAAGCCTTAAAGTCTTCGCAGGAGAGTTACAGTGGCATCAAGAGAAACATAATCCACCATAAAGTGCAGAGAAGGTTACTGCAGAGGCTGCAGGTCCCTGTAGGAATAATAGAGAAGTATTGTGGGAATATTCTAGTGTTTCTGCTCTGGGGCTGAGGTCAGCAGAGGCGACCACGCCTGCACCACCACCACCAACGCCACCATCATCACCTCCTCAATCTCCATCAGAGAAACAAGTAAAATCCCTCCATCCGATTTAGACCTCAGAGTGGAGATAAAACAGAGAGCTGCAGAGTTCACCAAAACAAAAAAAAACAACAACAACAACAAGCAGCAGCAGCTCTGGCGCACTAAAGGCTTAAACATACACACAAACACACACCGACACAAGTTCAACACCACGATGAAGAGCGGGGGGGGGGGGGTCGCTGTCCGGCTTCTCTTTACGCCTACAACCCGCAGCTGCACCAAAAATAATGACTCTCCTGGTTTAATGTGAGGTTTGAACAATTAACCCGGGAGAGGCAGCCTCTAACCCGGGATATATGAGAGTGAGGGGGCTAACCCCGCCACAGCCACAGTCGTCATGGATGTGGATGCTTCTTCTCCCAGCCGCGGATACAATGACACAAATCCGTGCAGACGCTCACTGGAAATTTAAACAAGCGGGGTGATTAACAACAGAGACCGGCTCGGCCCGGCCCGACCCGGCTCGGCTCGGCCCGGGTTCAGCACTCACCTGAAGGCCGACAGAAGCGCAGTGGAGTCCCGCTCGGAGTGAAGGACGGACGGACGGAGTGCTGAGAGCTGGGAGCGAAAACAACGCAGGAGCAGAGAGTCCTCAAATCCACCAATCCTCCTCCTCCTCTTCCTCCCCCCGCCCTCCGCTCCGCTTCGCTCCACTCTGCTTCAACGCGGCGCGCACTGCAGCGCCCGGTGCGCTCGGTTCTAACGCCCCGCAGCACCGACGGAGCGGCGCTACAACCGCTGCAAAATTTTACTGACCTTGCATGGACAAATTGTGAGACAGCGGGCCCCTGGGCAAAGACATGACACCCCCACCCCCACCACCATCTTCTCTGCACTCAGTATTTGATCATTCATCCAGCTGGCTATTACTAAGTTCTATCTGTCTTCTTTTCATTATCACATGGTATGGAGCACAAACAGAAGATGCAATAATAACAACAGATGGCACATGGCATGGCTGACATACAACAAATGTTAACTTAAACAAGGGGAGGACATTCTTCAAAAAGGCACCTAATGTATAAATACTGTTCGCTTATCCTGGGTTACCCTTTGATTAACAATTCATTCCCATCACAGCAAATGTGACTAGGGAACAGTTTACTGATTACACAAAATGATGTTGACATGTTAGCTTGTCACATTTCCTTATTGGTCTTTATTGGTAAACAATTCCCACTTGCTGAGGATACTTTTTTTATTAAAGATAACTAACCTGCTGAAAATATTATAACAATCTGAAACTGCTAATGTTGAACTACAACCAGACACTCATCTAAATGCTGGAAACACCACACTGACTGAACTAAAATAAAGTAGCTAATGGGATTAAAACTGTCTTTAAAAAGAAGCAACATGATCAATGTTGTTAATCATCAGAGTTTTGATTTTGGGGACAACTCTCACAGAAACTCTATCAGCCATTTTTTCAGTTATTGTGGAAACACTGATTTATTTGATTGCTATTGAAACTTAATTGAAACTTAACTATTTAATTGATTCCTATATTATTTTACCACTATAGTAGTACTTATTTTGTTTAATTAGCTTATATTTGGTGTAAAGCACTTTGGAGTATGACACTATATGTTAAGTATACAACAGTTTTTAAGGCTGCTTGTTCAGTATTGTTTGGTCCATAAAATGTCTATCTGGATCAGAAAAACAATTAATTGTTCCTCACAAGTCAATGGAAAAGTGTCTTTTATGTGGCTTATAAAAGTTTAAAAAATATGCAGTATGTACAATAAAATATTGACAAATGCTCATCATAACCAAAGTCAAATCAAACTGCTGATTTTGATGCAACATTATGGAGGTAATAATAGTCTGACTGTAGCCTATAGTTTTTGTTGTCATAAAGGCATTAGATGTTTATATTCCCAGTGCAAACATTGCCTTATTATCATTTATGCATCCTCAGTGAAACAGTGAAAATAAAAAATGACACTGCATTTTTTGCCCAGAGCTGCATGAACGTCTCCACCCCTCAGGGTTGCAGTGGGAGTGATATGAAGCACTCCCTGCTCCCAAAATCTGAGTGAGAGGCGGAGAACAGGCCAGCAGGGAGGAGGAGGGAGGGGTGGGGGTGGGGGTGGGGGGCTGCAGAGACTGAACGATGCCAAACAGTCCTGACTCTGAAAAGTTGGGGGTGACTGTCATGAAACAGAATGACTATATAAAAAAAACAAAAAACAAAACAGATGCTGTTAGAAGAATCATAGTGGCTTTGACATGATGACTGTTAACTCTCCTCTATCTCATGTCACTGTTGTGTGGTTAGAAATGCTTGAGCTTCAAGAAACATTTCCCATCAGCCCCGTTGTGTGTGTGTGTGTGTGTGTGAAAGTTTAATGCTTCATGCTGACCCTGCTCTTATCTTTACATTTCAAATACCACATCCTCCCTGTGTCCAGCAGAAAGCTCAGAAACTCAAGCTCTGTGTGTATTAATGAACTTCCTGCTCTGATGAATCATCAGATATTAACTCCATTTATGTAAGTGCTGCTTTAGTCACCTTATATGGTCTATAGGGGAAAAAAAGAGGACTGGGTAGTATTCAGATTGTTTACTTAAGTAATACCACCATTTAGAAATACTCTGTTACAAGGGTCATGCATTCAAAAATATACTTCAGTAAAGGTACAGAAATCTAACTATAAACTGAGAAACCCCCTCTCTTTCTGTCTGTCCTTTGATTTTCTCAACAACCACTCATCCGATCAACTATAGACTTGGTGGGTGTATTGCTGAAAACCCAAGGAAGTGCAGTGTTGACTGTGAGGTTTTTTGGATGAGTAGTTATGTCATCACTGACATCACAAATCATGCAAATTGACCAATTTCAGAGTAAAATAACACATTCTGGAGAGGGGGAGCATAGTATTATTTTTTCAAATAATAACACCACTCATAATGTAGCATCATTTAAGGCTCTGACACATACAAGTTCACCTCTCCCTCACACACACACACACAGACACACAGAGTGAGATTGAAGCATTCTGGGTCTGAAGGACATCCAACTGTCCTTATATGCAGTGCAGTTGTGTTTGTATCTGTATGTGTTGGCAGAATGGGATCTGGCCTTGAAGGTCTTTTTGGGCTCACAGGCTTGGTGTGTGTGTATGGGTGTGTGTGTGTGCAGGGGATTATCACTCAGATACCAGACACCATGTAGAAATGTCCAGCAGACCGCAGCCATATTTGTTCTGAAGCAGAGGATGGTGAGGAGAAGGTCAAAGGTCTTGGAGGTAATCCTGACCACAAGAATCAGCTTCAGTCATCACACCACCAACAGTACAAAGGACAGATGTCACAGTATGTTGGACCTATAAATGGGTTTTATGAAATGCATATTCGTTTTTTCTTTTATTTATACTTTATTTATTCACTTGATTTATAAACCTAATTCACACTTTAACACAGTTAAATGAAATGGTTTTTATATTATTATTATTATTATTATTATTATTATTAATCATTATTAGATCTTAAGTAGTATTTTTTATGCTTGTTTGTTTTTGTAGTTTTTAGTTGTCACCCCTACGGATCAGCATCAGTCTCTGGATTGCTCACTGTCTAACTCCTTGGTCCACAGTGACATATCTCAACAAATACTGGTCACATTGTCATGAGATTTGATGACTCCAGATGAGCTGCATTTGAAATATTTTAAAGGTGTCTGAAGGATTTTGAAGCCTCTACTGAGGCTTTAGACTGTTAACTTTATTTGTCTTAAACTTCTTATATTAGATTTCCTGCCATTCTTTGTATCCAATTAAATTAGATTCAATGAGATTATTGAAGATTAGATTAGATTGTGCTTTTATTAGATTTTGTTTGACCTTTTATGACCCACTTTTTTGCTGGCAGGATGCTAATACTGTGTAGAATTTTTACATACCTCTGGTACTTCTAGTAAGTTTTTAAACATGAATTTTAACATGCAATACATGTATCAGTGATTAGACTTTTATCTTTTCAGTCATTGTGATATTTTATTTGAAAAAATAAACTAAAATAATGCCCTTTTTGCAAACTTAAGTTAAAGATTTAAGATTCCCTCCATGTGCTTTACAACATATAAAAACACTGTGCTTTTAATACTAATTTCTTTGTGATGTGGTTTTTCCACACAAAAAAGTGTGGAAAGACTCAGTTGTCTTGTTACAAATTCTTAAAATGACCTTTCAAAAAAGAAATGCAGAATGTATGAATAAATATCATTCATTTCAAATGGCCAAATACATTTGATCTGGTTAGTTTTGATTTCACACTGTAATTTTACCTGCGCACTATAGAATTTTGCATGACATAACTTTGACTCGTCATCATCATCTACATGTGCTGCGTCTCCTTATACTTGACATTGATTGGTTTATAGACAGGTGTGTGTCTGATATTGGCATGTTGTCAATTCAACTCATGCTCTCAGAAAATAACTTAGAACTTAAGTTTTGGCATTTTTAGTTGTTCAAGTTGACTTTTGATTTCACCGCTTGACCAAATCACAATGAAATATTTCATCCCTGGGCGGCACGGCGGTGCAGTGGTTTGCACTGTCGCCTCATAGTAAGAAGGCTCCGGGTTCGAGCCTGTGGCTTTTCTGTCTGGAGTTTGCATGTTCTCCCTGTTCTCCCGGTCTCCTGGCTTCCTCCCACCATCCAAAAGACATGCACGTTAGGTTAATTGGTGACTCTAAATTGCCCATACGTGTGAATATGAGTGTGAATGGTTGTTTGTTGGCCCTGTGATGGACTGGCATTCTGTACAGGGTGTACTCCGCCTCTCACCCAATGACAGCTTCCTGCCCATGAACCTCGTTGGATAAGCAGTATAGATAATGGATGGATGGATATTTCATCCCCTCCTCTCTCAATGTGCTACCCATAGACTGTAGTCTATAGTTCTACCACTGTTCACTTTTATTTCTCCTTTGGTTCATTTTCTTCTTCTATTGTTTAATGGGCAATGAGCCTGCCTCAAATTCCTGTAATTGGTCTGAAACCAAACCATGGTTTGGTTTGATTGGGACAGAGACTGACCAAATTTTGGTCCTTTGGTCTGGACTACTGTTTGAGGCCCTTTTTACACCAGCTATTTTGGTTCAGACCAAATTGAAAAGTGGACCAAACAAGGTAGGTGTCAAAACACCCCTATTTTGTAATATGTACACCGAGGGCTTCAAGTTTCCGCATCATACTTATGCAAGTTTCTAACTGGACCATGATTGGCTCCAGAGTAGTTGTGATATAACAAAATCAATCTGTATTAAATTAAGTTTTAAAGTGAGCACAGAGAAACTTTCCCCTTCAGCAGATAAATGTGAAAACAAACACTGCACATATGTCCCTCTGCACAGTGAGGCTCAAACATCTAAGTAAAGTAACAGTAAGGAAAACACACTGGAAAAACATATGGTCTCACTACCTTTTAAAGCAGCCTGACAGTCCAACAGTGTAATAAATCCATGAAAACTGAACATGTCCAAATTCATCACAAGGGTCTAGAGATAAAATAATAATAACAACAACAACAACAACAATAATAATAATAATAGTAATAATAGAGAGGTCAGTGTTTTTATTTTGTCACCACATGTTATTCTCCAACATTCACTGTGGCTGGTTCATTTAATTTAGCAGACCTAAAATCTGCCACTTCTGGATAGAACTGAGTAGAAGAGAATAGAACAAAAGATGCTGCTTGTGTTAAATGTCACTTTCACAGTAAAGTTGGACTCAACTCCAACATGTTGCCTGGCAACAGCTGGCTATCAGCACCCACTCAGGTGTGTGTGTGTGTGTAACATGATGAATAAGACTAACTGTGTGGGCAGTTAAAGTGCTGGGCAGATACTACAGAAAATAGATGGACAGAGGAAAGAAAGAGAGGAGAAAAGAAGGAGTTTAGAGAGGAGGAGAGGACACAGGAGATGAAAAGGAAAAGGAGGAAAGGACACAAGAAAAGAGAAGGCATCAACTTTTCTCTTTCTCACAAATACTTCCACACAGAGTGGCGTTTCCATGGTGACCACTATGGGATGCCAAACCGGTTGCTGGGAGAGGAAGAGGCAGAGGAAGAGGAGGAGGAGGAGGAGGAGGAGGAGGAAGAGAGAGGTCGAGGCCAGTGGATTTTTTTTCCACAGTGACTGAAGTGTGTGGGTGGGCTCTCTCTCGCTCTCTTTCTTTCATTCCATCTCTCTCCCTCTCTCTATCTATCTCTCTCATGGCATCAGTATGAGTGTGGGGGTGGCTGCGTTATTATTTGTTATATTATTTGTACCAGGTTTAGCAGTGAACAGAGGACAAAGTGTGAGAAGTGGTGCTGGAGGTGGAGAAGGATTACGGGGTTTGTTTTTGGGTGTGTTTATGGACAACAAGCAGGATGGGAAAAGAATGAACTGTGTCAGATGCCAGGCCTGTGATGATCTCTGGCTCAGCAGTATGTGGTTTCAGTTTCAGAAGGGAATTTAAATATGCTATTGATCTCCATGTGGAAAGAGAGAGTCAGTATCTCCAAGACACCTAGAGAGTTCCAGATACTTCATCAATTAAAAAAACCCTTCTATTTATACTGAAATGTCCCATGGGCAAGTGATATTATTGTGCCTTTTGCACCAGGTGGGCTGGCTCTGTCATCATGGCTTGTGGTCACGCACCTCAAAATCTTTGTAACCAAGCAGAAATGAGACCTTCATTCACAAATCTAGAGAGAGAACATTAGTGAAAAACAATTATACTTTGCTCAAGTATGCAGACAAAAACTGTTCCTGAATCAGAATTTCCTGAGTTGACTCTGATTCGCCAGTTCAAATGAAGGCTGCCCCTTAACATGAAACAGCTTTTTTATAGACCTTTTTCACGGCAGACAATTTTGCTTTGTTACAGCAGGCAAAGCTCAAGTGTAATTATTAAGACGAACAAAGGCTCCACTCCTTTTGTGTTCTGTACTCAGTGAATGTTCATGTTCAGAAGCAAGGCCCAGAAAATGGCAAAAACAATAGGGATATAGCTAAAACTATGTGATATTGTTTAAATATGTGGATAATAGCATACATTCTCTGACAGTGTCTCCTGGAAGACATCTATAGTGTTCACATGAAAAGTGAAACAAAATAAAAGAAACACCATTCAGTGGTGCCACAAGTGGCAACATCCAAAATTACCCAAGCCTCTCTGAAACAGTTTGACAAAAGCTGAACATAGCATCCTTCATGAAAGGAGGATTAATTACAGGCCTGTTGTATTAGACTACATTAGTTTAGCTAGGTGTACCTAACAAATAGGCAATATATAAACATATACAGAGGATTTCAGGAATTAAAGAGTGAAAGAGAGTTGCTAGTTCTTGGTATTTTCTGTGGAGACAACGCCCGTGGCGATTATATTCCATTACAGTCCCCCACCCCACCTATCTCTCTCTCTCTCTCTCTCTCTCTCTCTCACACAGTTTGCATGACAGTGGATGAAGGGTCAACAGTCTGTCCATTCTGTGCGTCAGCAGTGTGCGTGTGTATGTGTTACACAAGTATGTCATTATATTAAGATCCTCTTCAGTAGCACACTAACAACGAATACCTCCTCCTCTCTCGTCCAGATTGTGTGTGTGAGAGTGTGAGTAATGTCTCAAGGCGAGTTGGCATGACGACAAGGCGTCCATTTCCAACAGTGTTTCCAGGGAGAGCTGGTCTCTGAGCACTGATACACACACACAATTTGGAGTTGATCCTCAATATATTTCTAAGTTTAAGACCAGATTTCAAGATTTAAAAAAAGACTTTTGATGTGGCACTGTGGTGTTTTCTTCACATTCCCTACCACTCCACATTCCTGCTGAGTATTTTCTAAAGTGTACCACGAGTTTTTATATGAATTTTGCACACACACACACACACACACACACACACACACACACACACACACACAGACACACGAGTCACTGCAGTGAAGAGGAGCTCTGTTCCTGCTGTGTCAGGGTTTTTGTTGTCGTTGCCTCGGCAGCCGATCAGGGATTCTCTTGCTGTGATTTAATTGGATCAGATGGCAGGTAATCGGGTCACCTGACTTGACCGTTAATGTGACAACATCATTGCTGGGGTGTGTTTGTTTACATCATACAGTGACATATATACACACACAGCAATAGACTTCAGCCACAGCTCAGGGATTCAAACCAGCAACCTGATGAACAACTAGAGACTATTATTACTGGAAAGGAATCAACAATTCTAATGGTGAATGATGAAAGTAGCTGCACTATTCAGTTGCTCATTTCATTTTCCCAATCCTGGTCATTTTTTCAAGGGTTTTCAAGTGTAACAATTGGTGAAAATCAAGGCTTTACTGATGACTTATCTGCTTAGAGCCTGTGGAACTAAAAATAAAAAGTTTGACCTAAAACACTGGATATTTTTTCTTCTTTAGTCTAAAAACTTCTTTTCAGTGAAACCATGTTTTAACCAAGTTTAGAAGGGAAATTTCTGAAGTGCCTTTGGGAAATTGTTAACAACTCACAGCCATCTGAAACACGACAAGGGGCAAAAAGTCTGTAGTTTTGAGGTCAAAAATGTTCGGAGCAGCTGCTTCAATCAATTAACTAACAATCAATTGTATTTTATAAGTGTAATCTTAATCTGAAAAAGAACTAGTCACTACATCTGTTGAATAAATGCAGCGGAGTATAAAGTATGATATTTCCCTCTCACATGTGGTGTAGAAGTATGAAGAAACAGGAAATGGAAATACTCAGGTAAAGTACCTCAGATTTGTACTAAAGTACAGTCCTTGAGTAAATGTACTTCTTTCAATTGTAAATAGATGGATTTTATTACCTTTGAACAGAGCTAGGCTTGCCCTCTGTTTCCACTCTTAATGCTAAGCTAAATAGCTGCAAACTATAGCTTTAAATATACCATATAACATGAGAACAGTATCAATCTGACCATCTAACTTGGATAAGTGGATAAGCACAAATCCCAAAAAATATGACTTCAAGGAACACACAGAGCACTAATCTTGACCTGATCTGTTTCATTTCTCTACATTGTATAGTGTATAAACATTGTGGTTTCCAGTACTTGTTTTTCTTCAAATCAGTGAGTTTTTTTAGTGTTGGCTTTGGCTCTCATGTCCACTTAGACTGATACATAATGTTAAGCCTTCTTCAAAAACTAAAACACTACCATATATTTAGTTATGTGACAGAACACTTTGAAATAGCAGGTGAATTCAACTTCCACTGTTCTTATCCCAACTGACTGGACTCAAAGTGAGTCTTTCTACAAACAAACCAACTCATGCAACAGTCTTCATTCATAGAATTCATAAGACCATGGAAATAAAATCTAAAATATTACATTTAGCTATTAAATGGGTCTGAGCACTAGAGGTGCCTTTTGTGCTTTTGATTATTTGGTCAGAAGCGAGTCTTGAAGCCAGAGAGTTCCAGCTTATCGATGGTTCTCTGGTTGGCGAAGTTAGCTTTGGTGATCCGACTGGATGGACTTCCTTCTTTACTCAACCACACCTTCCTGTGGAGGACACAGACAGAAAGAAGAAAGAGAAGAAATTATCAATACATATCAACACTACAAGGAGAGGTGAGGAATTAATTGGATGTCCATTGAGAAAAAAAATTTGTAAATCAACTTAGAAATCATCAAAAAAAGATGCCTCAGAACTTCCCTGAGAATTACCAGGTTTTTAAGTTTTCCTCACTATCACAGTAATGCAGTGATAGTTGTCTGTACATGCACGAGTGTACTGAAATGATCTCACTTTGCATTGACTGTAAATTAAAAGAGGACCAACAAGTTCATGCAAAAAGAGTAGGGAAATTGCTGATAGAATTATTGCTGGAGTTGGGGTGAATTCCTGCACAGATCACCCCACCACCCCAATAAAGATATAATTACAGTCCCAATGGAGGTAAAGTCTATCTTCATGAAACCAGCCCCAGTAATAGTTGAGGTATTTTGATAAGAGTTGAGCAGACAGATTTACGTTATCGCAATGGGCCTCACTGCTCATGGGAAAAAATGTAGACACACACACACACAAAACTCACAACCACCCAATTTTGGATCAAGCCAGCATCTGGACAACGGAGGGCATGATGGGAAAATACAAACATTCCTTCAGCTATATATAACCCCAAGAGTCCGAGCCTGTTCTGCAGTGGAAAGAGCCTGTTTTACCACTGACTGTTTGTTTTTGTGACTATCTGATGATTCTGATGTTGCACTGGAGTGTGTTGTATACAGTATGTGTGTAGATTAGAGGAGATTGCAGGGGATCAGGGTCATGTCCATGTAGCTGCACTGACTGAGGCTCAGCCAGAAAGAGAGAGCGAGCAAGAGTAAAGGAGAGGTGGAGAGAGAGAGCAAGAGAGAGGGAGAGAGAGAGAGAGAGAGAGAGAGAGAGAGAGAGAGATGAACTGTCCTACTTTTTCTTTTTTGGCAAAAAACTTGTCCATCTACAGTTGACTAATCTGCTTCATGACCTACTACTCTACTGTACACACACACACACACACACACACACACACACACACACACACACACACACACACACACACACACACACACACACACACACACACACAGCTTAGTGTTAAGTCTCCAGCAGCTGGATGTTTGCTGGTTTGTAATCTGCTGCCATTTTCCTATAAAACAACACACTGATCTCTATGATCCACAAATGGCATGGTTGTCCTTCTATACTTGTGAGGACCTGTAGTGACATAATACTTCCCTTGGCTTCTGATCAAGAAGACATTTCCAGTTATTATGGGTCTAGGTTTTATAGCTGTGTCCATAATTTTTGTCGGTTTGAGATGTGTGAATGCAGCGAGATCAACAAAAAGAAGAAACCTGAGCTGTCAGATGATCAGATAGGTTGGAAACAAGACAAAAGGTTAGACAGACCTACTTGGAAGGGAAACTGTTATAAACACTGTGTTCAAAGATCTCAGCTATTAATTTGAATAAGACTAACAAGAGCGAGTACAGTGTTGTCATTACATACAATGCTTTCACATTTAGTTTTGTCTGTTAACAGAATTATAAAAATAGGACCCATACTGTAATAAACTGGTATTGTCCCTCAACCTCTAACATGTTTACAGACAATTCTACAAGTTTTATTCCTCAAACAACTCTCAACTCAAGGCAACAAGTGTATGGAAATAACAGACTGAATAAGTTGTTTGCCAGTGTTTTCTGATCAGACATTCCGGGACTATATCCTTTGTCAGTGCCCTCCAAAACCCATATAACCATCACAAAATGAAGCATATGACAGTTGCTGATCTGCCACCTCTGTGGTTCACATTTGGTGGGGAAAGGGAAAGATGGTGGTTAAGGTCACTGAGTGAAACAGGAGACAAAGACTGGCGGCCTCTGTCAAAGTCAAACACTTTGTAAATCTACTAGTCCGTGGAATATTCTAATCATTTAAAAAAAGTGTGCTTGAAAACGGTAACGACAGCAGCAACATAGGACACTTAATCAGAACAAGCTCAAACTGCAGACAGACGAAATCTTGAACCTGGTAATCATCAACCAATTCTGTTAATCTGGATGCTGCTTGTGGTTTATGGCTGAGGATGCCAACCATGGACTGGTATTGTCCTTCGACCTATAACATGTTTACAGACAATTCTTCAAGTTTTATTCCTCAAACAACCCGGTGAGGCCTGAACAAAACTGTCTGTAGTCCATCCATCCATCCATTATCTATACTGCGTACTCTTAAGGGTTGCGGGGTGGCTGGAGCCTATCTCCACATCTACCACAACTGGATGCAGCTGGTTCAAATCCAGCCGGCAACCTTTGTAATATCTCTCGCTCCCCCAGTTCCTGTCATCTCTTCACTATTGCTATTCAGTAAAGGTATGTTTTCCTGATTTTAAGATTAATAGAAGGCTACCAGTTTAAGGTTACAGTCAGGCTGAATACTGTCTGTACAGTATTAGATGATTTATGGTGCTCTAACAATGTCATGTTGTTACTTCACCCCTGACAGAAAACAGTAAACATATGTCATCTCAGGCCTTTGAACATTAGTCCATTTTCTTATAAAGCCAGTCTCCCATAAAAGGTGAACATTCAAAAGCACAGACACTGTATTTCTGTCATCCTCCTGGATTAATCTAATCCAGCTCATGTGAACCTCAGACACCTGTTACATCTCCTTTTCTCTCTCCTTTATCCATCCGTCTCTCTTCATTTTCCCTTTGATCCAATTTTTTTCTCCTTTATCCTTCCATGATGTTTTTCAGTCATTGACTGCACTCTGAATTGCACTGAATTGCACTCTTGGCAAATTCCAAAATAGGGAGAATGTTTGGTTTGACGTCTTTCTTTGTTTCTTTTTCTTTTTCTGTCCCTTTTTCTCCTTCAGTTTTGTTCTTATTTTTTAAGCTGCTTGGCTCTCAGGGATTTTTTTCTCAGAGGAAAAAGTAGAATCCACCCACTTCTTCACCTCCCACCACCAGCTCTCACTGTCTCTCTTTTCCTCAATCCTTTTTCATTTCACTTTTGTAAATCTCATTTAGTATCCCCTTCCTTCTCCCTTTGTCCATCTCTTCTTTCTATCCTTCCTTTTCTCTCCCCTAATTTCTCCTTTATCCTCGCCTCTCTTTTATCCCTCCCCCCTCTTTGCCCAGAGGAACAGCTGCCTCCTGTTTCCCAGGCCCAACAGGAAGTGAGGTCCTGGTGAAAGTGGAGTTGACAGGAAGGATGTGAGAGTGAGCATGTTAACGCGGAAAAGATTCCTGATATAATGGACGGAAATAGTAGAGACAGAGTGTGTGTGTTTAACCTCTACAATGAAAGCGAGTGTTAATCAGTCTGAACATAAAGGTCACAGTGAGGTTAAATATGGTTCATTAGCTATTTAACCAAACCATAACCCAAAGCTAAAGTCAGCTTTTACTTCCTTCAAACTTTGATTTCTGTTTCTGGATCCAAATATAATCAAAGGTCCGAACACAGAATCAGACCTCTTGGTAAAGAAAATAAAACACTGCTCCCTGTCATGCTATTGTGTACATTCAGTTCAACTTTTTTAGTTAATTAGTTTTTAGTTAGTTTAGTTAAAAACAAATGTTACACTTCACACAGCAGTTTGCTTCACTACAGTGAACTGGAGTGAAGGAGTGTTGGTTCTGACTCCCTAATATTAAATGAGATAAACCAAACTAGAAATAAAAATGTTCAAAAAAAAGATGAAATTGAAGCATATCACAGAATAAAAACACTAAAAGTTAACTACCTTCCTTGTGTATTTACCTGATGGAACATCTTAATGACATTTGTGACTGGGACTCTGCTGCCTCACAGTCTTGAGCCCCTTTCAGACCTGCACCTTATTATATAAATCTGATGGCAATTTTGCCTTATTTTAATGGCATCACATTATTGTAGAGACTGTAGCAGCACAACACACAGAGATAATAAACACACACAATCTTCTATGCATAAAGAAAATAAAATCAGTTTACTGGACAAATTAACAATTCAAATCTTTCTTAAAACCATGGTCAGGTTCTCGTATGAACAATGAAATTGGTTTTTGCTTGGTGTAATAATTCCTCCTGTTCATACAGGCCCTTTAGAGATCCACTCCCAAATCAGTTTCATTGTAAGTGATGGGGGACAAATATATCAATATGTCATGTTTTTCCCTCCCAATGCAAGAAAAAAGAAAAAAAAGACAAAAGCTCAATTAATTTTTCATGTCTTTTCATTCATGTCAACTGCATGGATGAATTAATCCATAAACTACAGCATGTGAGCAAATGGGAATTAATTGTAGCATAATTTGCTCTTCAATAACGTTAAATGATTAAATTGATGTGGAAAATATATCAGTGCCAGACACCTGTGTCTGAATGACAAAAAGACATTACTGTAAATACCTTCACAAATATTTCCTCTTTCTCTTTCCTGCAACAAAAAGGGTTTTAAAACAGCTTCAGATGTTTGAATCTCAGCAGCTCTGGTTCAGTAAACTCCACCCGTCTGGTACTGCAAGGAATAAAAAACAAACATCAAGAACTAACTGACTCTCTCTCTCTCTCTCTCTCTCTCTCTCTCTCTCTCTCTCTCTGTGTGTGTGTGTGTGTGTGTGTGTGTGTGAGTGTGAGGTAAAAGAGCAGCAGATCCCTTGAGGCAGTGATGTCATCTAAATGAGACATCCACACCCTGGTGACATCACTCCCGCAGGACTGAGGGGATGTCAAAACAGACTGAGCTCCGGCTTCAGTTTCAAGATTGATTATTGGTTATTACCACTGGGTCAGTGCAGGAGGAGACAGAAAGAGGGTGGTGAGGAGGTGGAGTTCAGAGGCATCAAATGAGAAATATAACATTCTGCAGTGACGTACTGATGAACTAAGATTTACTTAGATCTATAATTTAAAGGTCTTTTCTCTCAAGTATGTGGATTGAATAGAAGATTATGTGTGGACAAATTATGTGTGATAAATCTAAGGGATCATGAGAGGGATGAGGGAATACAAAAGAACAAAATACATTTATTATCTTTGTTTCTTTATATTTGTGTGTAGGTGAGTTGGTGTCAGTTGTTACAGTTAGTGATGTTGAGAAGGTAAACACTGCCATCTAGTGGCTGAAAAACAGCAACATTACAACACTGGCTGTGAACAGGAAACCTCAGATCAGACTGCAGTCCTTTTAATGAATGAAGTAATTTGCAGAGAGAGTAGAGTTTGGCAGAAAGGTAAAGTTAGTTAAAAATTCTAAAACTCCCACACAGTCTCACATACTCACCTAATTCTGGTATTAATATTCTGTAAATAAATAAACCAGCAGTAAGTGGAACTGTGTGGGAGTTTATAGATTTTTATTCAAGTTGTTCTTTGTTCCAATGCACCCATCACACATTCAGATGTGCAGAGATATTTTCAGTTTCTTGAGAAAAAAATGCAGTTATTGTACGGTATTGTATTCATTTGTGTTGCAGTGTTGAAGTTTGTACTCACATCCTCTCCACCTTATCTGCAGGACCCTGGACCTGTCCCACCACCGTGCCACTGTAGGTGTTCTTGACCCAGCCGACCAGCCCAAGTTGCAGACCCTGCTTCTCTGTGTACTGAGAAAAGGGAGGGGAGAGGTTAATGTTGTACCACTTGTACAGTACCGTTTTCTTAATATTACAAAACTTGCTCCACAAAGTAGTAGAAGACACACATCTAAGGTGTTCCGTCAGTCTGATCTGCTCTAAATACCAACACTGTTGGGATACTCAGAGTATGGTATATGATCTTTATTCTATGTAAATAGTTCACCCTTTATTCACCCTTTTGGTCTGAGTGTGTTTTTAGCTCTGTGACTGGTTATCTGGATGATGTTGCCAAGACAGTCAGTATTCCACATTGGAGGAGGTTCTCAAGCAGATAACTTAGATCATAAAACAAGACTAAGAGTCTACAGAGTCTACTAAGAGTCTTTGAACTAAATGCTAATGCAACATGCTTAAATTTTGACTCAATGGTAGAACTAGATAAAAAGTTAGAGGAACACCAGATTTATAACTGTTCATTCTGAGGGAAACATGAACATCTATACCAATTTTAATGGAAATCAATCTAAAAGTTGTTGAACTATTTCAATCTGAACGAAAGTGTCGGGCTGACAGACAGACTGCCATTGCCATTCAAAGAGCTGTCTCACTAGCACGGGTGAAGAAAACTGCAATCTCATATTGTCTGAGTGATCTTTCATTTATTCATTTTAATGCTCCGTTTCTGATTTCAAACAATCTGAATCATAAATGGCACAAAACTAGTCTGTCATCATCAGTGCTGCCGTCATCAAAACCCTCCAGTAGCAAAGAAAATGCACTGAACCCAGGTGCTGCATCATCATGTTACTGTGAGAGTGAACCAATATTAACAGACATATTCACTGTGCCTGTATTTATTCAGTGTAATAGTGAAACAACAGCACCACCAGCAGGTCAAACTGGAGAACATCATCTGCTATACAATAACTTGAATACAGTAGCCTATAAATAAGAAATGTAACACACTTACATATTTCCAGAAACACAGTGGAAAAACATTGCATTTTATAATTTTTTTAACTAGAATATTGTTGAAGACAAATAATTTGTGGAATACCAGGGAGTCGTTGGGTGCCTTAATTGAATGAATTGAATAAATATAATTGCATAATACAGTCTTGGGTTGCTAAAGACCTCAAGTATGCATTTAAGGGTAGATGGCATTTATTCAAAAATATCCTTATTTGTAGAATAAAGTGACTGAATCACGACGAAAAACCTAGTTTCACATTATTCTTAAAAGTTCAGGTTGTGGGTTGTTAAGTTCCTGGAGTGTAAAAGTGCAAAAAGTGAACAGGCAAGGTTCATGATATTTCACATGATGCAGCAGAAGGTGAAGGTGAAGCAGAAGGTGAAACGGTCCCTAAGAAACTCACCATTCTGAAACAGACTCCTGTGAAATAAGAGAGAGAGAGAGAAAGAGAGAGAGGAGAGAATAATTTAATGTCATGAGAACAGTGGAGAGCCCTTACAACAGCTTGTTTATAAACCTCATTTAGCCCTTTATGAGTAATTATACATAAGAACTGATTTGACTTTTCTTCTTTCCACTGACTAAAATTAATAGTCCTCTAGATTTTCAGTTAAATTTATAGTAGTCTACCCTGAGGCTGCAGGAAGTGAAAGTGCAGTGAGATCCTGCAGCAACAGAGCTGTGCTTGTTCCTAAATTAAGCAGCAGCGGATCATTTTACACACCCAGCTCGCACAACAGAGCCGAAAAGAGAAGAGGAAGAGAGGAGTGTTAAACATACAGACCCTGAACGTGACCGAAGATTTCAAAGTCCACTGACACCAGGTTGCTTCCTGCTGATTCACCGTCAGACATCCTGAGAGAAAAACAAAAACTGCCCCTTTAACAGGAGAGGAGGGTAAGGAATGAGTGAAAACTCCCCCTGCGCTCTCTCTCTCTCTCTCTCTCTCTCTCTCGCTCCTTCTCTTCACCACTCTGCACCAACATGGTCATGTCTTCCTCCAGATTTTTTAAAGGAAAATCTCACCAGTTATAGGGGATGTCCAGTCTGTGCTGATAGTTTGGAATCCATTAAAACTACATTTGTGCTCAAAGATATTAGTGATCTCTTATTTAACCGAACCTACACTAACTAAAATGCGTCACAGCTTTCCAGCCTTATAGTGTTTGGGGTGCAGCATCCTAAGTTACATCATAGATTTTCACATATTCTTGATATATTCTCTACATGGTTTTTCTCAGGGAATAGTAAAATAATTTCTGTTGCAATATATAACATAAAATTGGACAAGGATCAACAGATGTAGAAGTGTACTGAAGTGACTGTATGTGTAATATTTTATTAATATGATATATTTATATATATATTTATTTATTGTTATTCCATAACTGGCAGACATGGTGGGGAAAAAATTAAGACAATATGGACCAGTTAAAAGTCAGAAACATGTTCTGTATTTAAATTGTCCACTAGATGCCAGGCAAACCTCACTGAATCCAACAGTGGCTCTTTACACACACACAGAGGGTTTTAATGTGTAGTACAGTGTGTACTTTTGCTCTTCTGTGACAATCTCTGAGGATTTGAGTATTTGACCATTAGAGTGAGGACATTTTTCAAAGTGAGGACACAATCTGAAAAGTAAAAGTGTGGTTATAAGTGAGATTTCTGGAAAGTGGGGACATTTCATCAACCCCTGATTGCTTCTTAGAGCTGTTTGGGGGTTCAGTTTTGGTTTTAGGGTTAAGTTTAGTAGTAGGTTTAATTTGTGGTCTGGTGGCCTGGTATACTTCCAGTCAGGGACCATTTGCAAGTCATCCCCCCTTACTGCCATTGTTAGGGTCCATGAGGTTCCTCACAAGTATGCATGCATGTGTCCACATGTATGAATGACACGCTGATAACGTGTCAGTGTGTGTAAACGTGAGAAAATCAAGGTGACTCTATTTTGAAAAGAAGCTATGAAGTCAAAGTTGTGTCTGCATATTCTATACACTGTACATACAATATGTATGTATATGGATGTGTCCAGACCGTCTAGGAAAATACTGAGTGATGAGACGCGTCCCTCTTTAAGCCCTTCAGTACAACAGAACACACTATAATCTCCAAGCACACACACAACATAGTCAACAATTAGGGCAAACACACACAGACTATAACACCGCCCCCTGCACACCAGTTGGTGCACACACACAAACAAATACACTAATGTAACTAAAATGTTCTAATCTGGGTGTGTGTCAAAACAAACACCAGCTAAGGAGGTTGTAAATCCAACACTGCTCACATGTATGCCTCAGCACTGTGTCCATTTGCATTCAAAACCTAACACACATCTTTGTGCCAAGTTCCACAAACATGTGCAACACCTGCAAACATTTGAAATTACATTGTTGTGGTTGGTGGGGGGACTCGAAACATCAGGGTCTGTCTCTTTATTTATTGTGTTAATATAGATTTTGTAAATTTTCTGCGAATGGTAGGATTGTGCAGAGTGGATGATGTCACTGATGCAGATGTAAGCCATGTTTCCATTACATCTTCCCACCTGAATGTCAGGTTCAGTGCAGAGCAGCATTTTCTTTGATACTATTTTGATGACAGCAGCTCTGCAAACGAGGATGTACCTGAGGCAGCTGCTGATGAAGGATTAGTTTTGTTTTATTCATGAGTCAGAACATTTAAAACTAGAATCAGAGAATGAGGGAGGAGGAGCTACGGTCTAGCTATGGTCAAAATACGTCCAAGTAGTGGTCTGACATCTATGATTTATTGTAAATAAAAATCAGTAAGTGACAAAATAATACTTTGTGTGTACTTATTATTCTGAAATATTTACAAGTAATATGATTTTAATATATGGCTTCATCTGCTTTGTAGGTGCTGGTACAGAGGAGTGTTTGAAAAATGAGGGTTAAAAGAATGGAGACTAAGATAATATGATGTAGATGTTTATTTTACAAACATGCAGATGAAATAAAGATGTGCAGACTTCAGTCAGAGTAACAGCAGCTGAAATGTTGATGATGTGATGAGCAGAGCTGAGTCATATTCTAACAGAGATGAGTCATGGTTTGTTACTGCCCTGTCCTGACGGCTCTAACCTTGACTCCTGCATAACCTGTACACACACACACACACACACACACACACATAAAAACAGAGAGTTTCCCACTTCTGTAACTCGTCTTCAGGCAAAAGTCAAAAAGCTCCAGTTTAGCACAAAGAGCCAGAGGTGGGAGTGAGACCTGTAAATGTACGTATGTGTGTGTGTGTCTGTGATCTGTGCTGCCAGCTGAATCAGCTCCACAAGTTGAATTGTCTGGTTTGACTGGTCGCACCCTCGAGCATCAACACTAAGAGACCCAAAAAAGTAGGCGCGCACACACACACACACACACACACAGTCACTACAGTGTTTCTCTCAGTTCCCACAGTTATACCCATCACTGGTTTTTACTAATTAAACACCTTCCTGTCTTCCCACGAACATCTCTGATTGACAACCAAAACAAATTTCAGGAGATTTTAAAAGACACCATAAACCTACTGACATACCACCACAGTATAAAAACACTCCATTAATGCAACTGTAATTTTTACTATTTGAACCACCCAAACCTCGAGACCTACTGTTTTTTCTTTGAGAATTGTAACATATAGCATTCAGATTTTGATGTTCAAGATACCTTTTGAGTGGAACAGATCTTCCAAGGAAATATTGCAGCTGAGAGCTATTGCCCTGACCAATGTCCTTGCACTGTTTAATGATTTAACAGATACTGAAAAAAGAAGTGTGTTGTGGGATTTCCTGCTCCACCTGAAAATCCAAGCAAAGTTGAACTTCTTCTTCCACCTTTCTTTTTTTGTTTTCACAAACACTTACTTGGTGTGACACATTAATTACTCAAAAATACACACATAGTTTTATCCCAGAGGCTGCATACATTTGGAGGTGAGAGAAACTTGTTGTTCTTGACTATGATGTTGGATTGTCATCAATCGAAAATCTTGGTTGACTGAAATCCTGCACCCTCTTCACCCTATCGATCAACAGTTTCACACTGAAAACCTCAAGCATTAAACAACAAAAGTTATCAAGTTAATGGGGAGCATCCTAACACGAACGCAATGTGTGAACATTTTTAGATGCCATGTTGCTTGATGAGCTGTGTCATCCAAAATGCTCTTTACCAAAGATTTACACTTGACTTATTGGTCATCTGTTTTTGTAAAAATATGGCCACACCAACCTAGCTACTAACCTTGAATGAAACATTCAGCAAGCGTTCAATAAATATTAGTAAGTTATACCGAGCAATATCCATTAGATTGGGCGAGATCAAGAAATTAGTGTTTTCTGTTACCAAAAATAGATTAATCTGGAAGGCTGTTGATGTAGCTTTCGCACCAAAAACAATGAGAATTTAGTTGGACGATATGTCAACTGACCAATCAAGCAGTTTACTGAGACTACAGCCTTAATTGTACGGCAAACTACTAAAAGGTTTGGCGTTTTGAACCTCCCAAAGCGCTATGGAGCATGTTTGAGTATTTTTTCACGTGTAGGTCCTGTTTTATTGCTTACAAATACACATGGCTTTGCAGATGTTTCAGGATGAGGAAATGCATCACATTTTGTTAGACCTCAGGGAATCATGACTCACTTATCCATCCATTATCTATGCCGCTTGTCTGTTAAAGGGTTGCAGCGGTGCTGGAGCCTATCCCAGCTGACATTGGGCAGGCGGGTACACCCCTGTACGGATCAGTCCATACCAGGGTCAACATACATCTGGACAAACCATTCCTTGCGCTCATTTCACAGCTACAGGCAATTTAGAGTCATCAATTAACCCTAATCTGCATGTCTTTGGACTGTGGGAGGAAGCCAGAAGTACCCAGCCTTCTTGCTGTGATGAAAGTTCTAACCACTACTACCGTGCGCCCCATGGGATCACGCAAGTCATTACAATAGAGAACTTGAGTATCTATGACAAGTTTCAACAGTAAATCCATCATCTAGTTGTACATATATCTGACAAACATGTCAACCTCGTATGCGTGAAACGAATCTGTGAGACTGTACAGCAACGTAACCATCTTTGATACTATTTTGATGACAGCAGCTCTACCAAGCGAGGATGTACCACAGGGCAGCTGCTGATGAAGGATTGGTTTTGTTGTTTTATTCATAGCGGTCAGAACATTTAAAACTAGAATCAGAGAATGAGGAAGGGCTCACGGTCCTAGCTATGGTCGAAAATCGTCCAAGTAGTGGTCTGACATCTATGATTTATTGTAAAATAAAAAATCAGTAAGTGACAAAATAATACTTTATTATTGTACTTATTATTCTGAAATATTTACAAGTAATGTGATTTTAATATATGGCTTCATCTGCTGTAGGTGCTGGTACAGAGGAGTGTTTGAAAAATGAGGGTTAAAAGAATGGAGACTAAGATAATATGATGTAGATGTTTATTTTACAAACATGCAGATGAAATAAAGATGTGCAGACTTCAGTCAGAGTAACAGCAGCTGAAATGTTGATGATGTGATGAGCAGAGCTGAGTCATATTCTAACAGAGATGAGTCATGGTTTGTTACTGCCCTGTCCTGACGGCTCTAACCTTGACTCCTGCATAACAGACACACACACACACACACACACACACACACATAAAAACAGTTTCCCACTTCTGTAACTCGTCTTCAGGCAAAAGCCAAAAGCTCCAGTTTGTACAAAGAGCCAGGGTGGGAGTAGAGACCTGTAAGTATGCATGCGTATGTGTGGCTGTGCGTCTGTGCTGCCAGCTGAATCAGCTCCACAAGTTGAATTGTCTGGTTTGACTGGTCGCACCCTCGAGCATCAACACTAAGAGACCCAAAAAAGTAGCACGCACGCACACACACACACACACACACACACAGTCACTACAGTGTTTCTCTCAGTTCCCCACAGTTATACCCATCACACAGTTTTTACTAATTAAACACCTTCCTGTCTTCTACCACAGACATCTCTGATTGACAAAACAAATTTCAGGGAGATTTTAAGACACCATAAACCTACTGACATACCACCACAGTATAAAGAAAACACTCCATTAATGCAACTGTAATTTTTACTATTTGAACCACCCAAACCTCGAGACCTACTGTTTTCTTTGAGAATTGTAACATATAGCATTCAGATTTTGATGTTCAAGATACCTTTTGAGTGGAACAGATCTTCCAAGGAAATATTGCAGCTGAGCTATTGCCCTGACCAATGTCCTTAGCACTGTTTAATGATTTAACAGATACTGAAAAAAGTGTGTTGTGGGATTTCCTGCTCCACCTGAAAATCCAAACAAGGACAGAACTTCTTCTTCCACCCTTTCTTTTTTTTGTTTTCACAAGCTTAACCACTTGAATGGCAAGCACATTAATTACTCAAAAATACACACATAGTTTTATCTGAAGGCTGCATACATTTTGTGGAGGTAGGAGAAACTTGTTGTTCTTATTACTTGATGTTAGGATTGTCATCAATCAAAGAAAATCT
Organism: Lates japonicus; assembly: GCA_033238685.1. Lineage (NCBI taxonomy): Eukaryota > Metazoa > Chordata > Actinopteri > Centropomidae > Lates > Lates japonicus. Next base: position 68,691 of record BRZM01000054.1, on the reverse strand, counting down.
TGGTTGACTGAAATCCTACCCACTCTTCACCCTATCGATCTGACAGTTTCACACTGAAAACCTCAAGCATTAAACAAAAAAACAAAAGTTATCAAGTTAATGGAGCATCCTAACACAGACATGATAGCCAGACATTTTTAGATGCCATGTTGCTTGTTGAGCTGTGTCATCCAAAATGCTCTTTGCAAAGTTTACACTTGACTTATTGGTCATCTGTTTTAGCAAAATATGGCCACACCAACCACAACTACTACTTGTGAATGAAACATTCAGCAAACGTTCAGTAAATGTTAAGTAAGTTATACCGAGCAATATCCATTAGATTGGGCGAGATCAAAATTGAGTGTTTTCTGTTACCAAAAATAGATTAATCTGGAAGGCTGTTGATGTAGCTTTTTTCCTTAAAAAAACCAATGAGAATTTAGTTGGACAAGAGTATGTCAACTGACCAATCAAGCAGTTTACTGGGAGACTACAGCCTTAATTGACACGGCAAACTACTAAAAGGTTTGGCGTTTTTGAACCCTAGAAAAGCTATGGAGCATGTTTGAATATTTTTTTTACGTGTAGGTCCTGTTTTGTTAGCACAAATACACATGGCTTTGCAGATGTTTCAGGATGAGGGAAATGCATCACATTTGTTAGACCTCAGGGAATCCTTTGACTCCACTTATCCATCCATTATCTATACCGCTTATCTGTTAAGGGTTGCAGCGGTGCTGGAGCCTATCCCAGCTGACATTGGGCAAGAGGCGGGGTACACCCTGTACGGATCGTCAGTCCATCACAGGGTCAACATACATGGACAAACAACCATTCACGCTCACATTCACAGCTACAGGCAATTTAGAGTCATCAATTAACCTAATCTGCATGTCTTTGGACTGTGGGAGGAAGCCAGAGTACCCAGCCTTCTTGCTGTGAGGTGAAAGTTCTAACCACTGCACCACCGTGCCGCCCCATGGGATCACCAAGTCATTACAATAGAGAACTTGAGTATCTATGACAAGTTTCATGACAATCCATCATCTAGTTGTACATATATCTGACAAACATGTCAACCTCATCTACAGCCACGTGAGCAGATCTGTGAGACTGTACACTGGCACAGTGGTGCTTTGACCTAAATGCTAACATCAGCATGGTAATATGCAAATAATATATAATATAATAATAACAACAACATGCTTATGTTTAGCAGGTAATGTTTACTGTGGTAGCTAATTTTCGTTAAGCATGTTGATAACATTTGCTACTTAGTGCTAAAGATGCACAGGTCCAGCTGAGGCTGATGGGAATTCATTTTGCAAGTACTGAGTCAAAAACCAAAATATTGGACACATTAAAATTTTGACCTGATGAAAATTATTTCAACTCATCCTGAGGGGAAAACGAATGTCTGAACCAAATTAGAATTGCTGATATTTCCCTCAAAATCTGAAATGTCAACATGATGATGACATAAGATGAAAAGTTCAGATTGAAAAATTTCATGGCAATCAGAGCAACAGGGTGGATGACAGACTGACACTGCCATCAGCATCTAGCATGGCTAAAAATCATCCAAAGACCATTGCTTTACCATTTGTTAAATGTGTTGTTAATAGGAACCTGCCTCTGGTTTGACTCTAGGTCCAAATTATTCACTACACTCAACAAATATACAAATTTTAGTCCTTAGCAGGCAACTATTGTGAGTGAAAGTTTGTTGTATGCAACCAGATTAAACTACCAAAGACAGCCAAATCAGACTTCTTTTAAATTTGTTGCCATAGAAATGACTGGATCAGAAGAACAGATACTGCATATAAATCTATTATATTTTAATATAAGACATGGTGGATGCTGATGGTAAGTAAATATAGCAACATTTAAGTTTTATTGTAAACCAAAATCTACTGCTACTGTTACATGTTTGCTTTGATTTCTATCAGCAGGATAGTAAATGGTTCATGCAGAGTAAGTACAACAGTTCAGACCCAGTTAGAAGCTCTGAAATTCATAGAAAATAACTGACAGACCACAGTTAACGGCTCGTCAGTCTGAATCCTGAAGGACGCTGATCCCAACAGGAGCCAGGAGGTCAGAACGTACGGGAACATCAAGTACATACTGCACGCCTCAACACACAAACAAACACACAAACACACACACACACACACACACGGCCAACCAGCATCCCGACAGACAGCCTTGTACATCATCAGCAGGGATGAAATCAAAGGAACAGCTGAAACATGAAAGATGCACAGAGACAAAATGTAATGTTACACAAATAGATGTATAGATACACACACAAACCCACAGACAGGTCCAAGCCAGCTTTTTCCCCCTGTTTCCAGTATTTCAGCTAAGACAAACCAACTGTCTGCTAGCTGTAGCTTCATACGTAAAGTACAGATATGAGAGTGGTATCAGTCTTTATGCACAAATAGTTACTTTAATAACATTTTCAATTTGCAATGTTTATTTGTAGTGGAGTATTTTTAGCGTGGTATGTATGTACTTTTACTTAAGTAAAGAATCTGAGTACTTTCTCCACCTCTGTCAAAATGAGGATCAGTTTTTATGCACATTAAATTGGAACTGGTTATGCACTTGCAGGAAATTTTATTTTTCAGATAAAAAATGATGACATATTAAACTCAGTTAAACTCTGACAAGTTTCATAATATCAGTAGCTGAGATGGGTGGTCAAGGGACTACCTATGTTTAATAAGCCTTGTCTGTATAGTCTTGTTACTGCCAGCTTTGCATGTACCATTGCTGGTCTTAATGGCAGGACACGCTGCCATACCACAGCACAGAAAAACTACAGGCCGAGCTTTTTCTCACTCAAGCTCTCTCTAGTTTCAGCTCTCTCTCTCTCTCTGCCAGGGGCCGGTGTTGTGGTGACAGCTGGGGACTCTGACATGAAGCCAAGATGATTGCTCCTGTAGAAATATTTACTATACACAACACACACATACACACCCACAGACAACCACCTCTGCTGCAGGGCCACATACTCATAAATGCTGAGTGTATGTATCCCCAGACACACACACATACTGAATACAAAAACACAGAATTAACTGGTTCAAATCAGCAATTTAAACAAGTTAAAGGATAAGTTCTCAATCTTTCAGGTCTGTCTTAAAATAATGGTTAGGTGCCCATATGGACATTGAAACAGGTGTTTTCCTGCTGTAATCATTCCCCCTGTTCAATGACTCTTTGAACTAATAGACAAATTAAGTGCATATATTCCAACTTTACCATCGTTTTTGTATAAAACTCCCTCTTTTTGCTTTCACAGGCAATGTTTCCCTGTTGGGCTGCAGTGAGAGAATGATAACAAAATCAGGGAATTTGTGCTAAAGACACAGATATCCACTCTACTTTTCGAGCTTGGATGGCTGAAGCCTCATATACTGTAAATCAAGTGAAGTCAATTTATTTATAGAACACATTTAAAAACAACAAATGTGGACCAGTGCCTTACAGTCAGATTAAATTGTGAGATTATTTAATCGATGATTACAATCAAATAAAAACACAGACATAAATAAGAGGATATACGTAAATTAGTAAAAGCATAGAATCTCTGGATAAAATCATCATCACAAAGGCATTGCACAGAGAACAAGTAAAAAACAAACAAAGAAAATAGTGTGGACAGTCATCTCTTCATCATGACAACAAGACTAAGTCAAAATATAGTATATGGCTGGACCATGTGGTCAGTGGGCATATTGGAGGACGTACTGGTGTGGAGCTAATGTAAATGACTACTTTCAATGGAAAGAAGCTAAAGCCGCTTAAAAAGTCACTAAATGTGGCTAGATGACAAAATATGCCTAAAATAAGCCAGTTTTAGCCCTTTATCCATTTGCTTCTCTGCTACTCTCTGTGTTCACATATACAGTATTTTAATACAGTTGAATTCCCAATGAAACTGTTCTTCATTCATGTTTGTTTGTTTCTGTTGTCAGACAATGGGACAAGTATGAAATAATCACTTCCAAGCCATTCTCAAGCTGCTGCTCTGCACTGCTAAAATCCTGATTTTATAACCACAGTGTCATCTGACAAAGTCACCAGGTTAAAGACAACAGCTATGATCTGATTTCAGTTATATTCACCTCTAAAATAGTCACTCACAGAGAAAGTTAGCTCATTCACGTATATGTCAGCTGTCATACGGTCAATTGAATGAGATGGATAGAAAGGTATGCTGGCAGAAAGAAAGCCTGACCTTGTGCTCATAGGACAGTACTGGTGACTGTCTTCTACAGAAAGTAGCCAAGGTTTGTCCAAAAAGTTGCTAGATTTGTTGCTAGGTATTTTAATGAGTCACTAAAGGGGTCTGAGAAGTCCGTAAGTGTAGTGACAAAGGTGCTAAGGCAACACTTCTGTTAACACCCCCCTGATGATGTAATGGAAACATTTTGCACCCATTCATTTTGAAAGAGCAACAGCCAATGGGGAAACTCCAACACTTGGCTGGTTGACCAGTGGTGTAACTTCATCAGTGAGTCAGTCAGTCAGTCATGCAATCAGTCAGTCAGTTAGTCATGGACAGTCACGTTTCTAAGGCTGGCCTGGCTGTTGTGGTCCAGTCAAAAAGCTAAAGAAGATATATAAGCCTTAAATAAACTCATCAGCAAAACAAACAAATAAGCTTGCTCAGTTGTCAGGTAGATGGTCCAGTTGTCACGTGATCTGAACGTCATAAACAACAGATGTTGCTAATTGTTCAGGGCCATGTTTCCTGATAGTGATCAATCTTAGCAGTTTAGAGTGTTTCCTACGAGCGCTTCTACCAACAATCTGACAGCAAACAACATCTACACCATAAGTAAAAAGAAAACAGAGGGTATGTTCAGAAAAGTTTCATTTCAGTCAGAAGAGAGACATATCTCAGGCAAGAAGACAGAGGAGAACAACAATGATAGAAAGTGTCAGATCAGTGTGGAGTAAGTTGCTGAAGTATATTGTGTTTTACTTGAGTATTTTCTATAAACATCATCTATGACTCTTTTTCCATCAAACATCACTCAGCATCCATGATATATATAAAAAACGTATAGACTAAATGAACAGTAAAAACCTGTAGTTTCTGGCGCCTTCTGAAGAATCCAAAGCACCTTAAGATGTTCTAGAGGGATGGAGACAGTTGTTGATCTACACTCATTTCTAAGAGTGTCATTTATAGTGAGCCCACATTTCTTGTCCTTCACCTGTAATATCAGTTAGCGCAGACACTGCACATACACATAAACAGTGTGTGTTCATTTATATTCTTCTATTCAAGTGTGTCAATTCATATGTCTGCATCTGCTGTGTGTGTGTGTCCAAATGAGTGTGTGACTTGGTACATGTGCCCACGTGCCTTGTGTGTGTGTGTGTGTGCGCATTCACACTTGTCCCTATGTGCTTCTCTCTCTGTGGTTATGTGTGTGTGTGTGTGGCATGGCCTCAACAACGGCCGTCACCACCAGCAAACTCCCGGACCCCTGACCGCAGTGAGCGATTGGCTGCCGCACCGAACGCCCCTCCATCTGCGTCTCCAGTTAACCCTGAAAGCCGCGTTTCACAGCCGACGGCGGTTTTCAAAGTCAGATTACCGTAACTTCGTCTGGCAAATGGCATCACCCGCCCATTCGTCCACTTAATCACAGTGCAATGAAGAAAACTTGCAACCCGACGGCCTCATATGTCCAAACAGAGTGCTGTTTTCTCCACAGATTTTCATCCACCATTGTCTATACCGTTTGCGCTTGTCAGTCAATCCAGCAGATATTGCAAGGTTCCCTGACAGAACACCAGTTCAGCCGACGCCAGCACAACACCATTCACCGTCATCTGGCTGTTCACAGCACCGCCGGGCAGATTACGGATGCTTCGCTCAAGACGGACATAACGACGACAATGAACCGCACAGCGTGTCTACCGTCCGAACAGGAATACGCTTGTACCACCCCAGTTGCCGTTGCCGACGTGACGGAATTCAATCCTTGAAACAGTTGAATACTTCTGTTCCACAGTACAGTGGTTGTTGATCGCTCATATGCCACATTACCAGAACCAGAAAATCACGTCGCACCACCAGCTTCAGGACAACCGCGACGAGACATTCCGCCGGCGAATCCATCATCAACGCTGGTTTTCACACGAGCCGCCTCCGTCTGGCATCTCTCGATCTTCGGTGCACCGAACCTTTCAAACACGCCTGATTAGAAGGCAGCTGCGCCGACTGACTGACGTTTGCTGGATGTTTCACGACTAACCCGAGCCTGGGGAGCCAGGCTGGTCATCCGCCTGATTGAACAGGCGACAGCATCGGTGAGCATTGTCCGGAGTCATGATCCAGCTCAACGGCCCAGCCACCAAACTGCCTTACCAAAGAGGAGGAGCGGAGGAGCACGGTGTTCATGGCAGATGTACCCGAAACAAAGAGCACGCCAGAGCATGGCGGCACGTACTGCAGTGGCCCTCCGGGAGGGTTCCGATGCCGGCGACAGCCTCGAGCGTCGCGCCGGCAGCCTGTCAGCTTCACAGCGCGATGGCACGGCGCGAGCAGTCCCCTGCCTCTGGCTGAGCACATGCCCTCCCACACCATCACGCCAGCCAGCATGACCATATGATACATAACGAAGACGGCGTTATCCACACACGCAACCTTGCGGCTGGTCCCATTAACACAACATGCACACACCACGGGACATAACACACTCCACTGAGGAGGCGGTGAGAGTGGCGAGCAGCGACATTCACAGGCACAGAAAACGGCCTGCGCCAGACCAGCAGATGTTTTTTCTTTCCTCCTGTTCTCACCATCCTCCTCTTTCCTCTCAGCAGCAACCGTCAGGATTGCATGTGGCTGGCAGCTTCAGCCGGCAGCGGCCATGCCCATGCCTTCAGAATACGGTTCAATGCTCAGCCGTACAGTATGCGTGCGTATGTCACGCGGCACGACAACACATTTCCATGCAACATCATGTGGTCGCCGCCGAATAATCGGCGGCCGTGCACTTGGCCGCCTCATGATCTGTAACCAGGTTTATGCAGCCCAGTGAGCATCTTCATCAACTGTTGGCTTCCATGAGAAGCTACAGGCCGCGACCACCGCCACCGCGTTTACGCTCACTTGCGATGGCGCATGACAAAAAAAAAATACAGACAATAAAGCAATGCTGGTTTACCTGATATGCCATGACTAAAAATATTCACTGTGAGAGAAAGTGAGCTGTGTGAAATCTGCAGCTGGACGAGAATGTGTCACTGTTGTTGTCTGTAGCCTCGTCTTCTGTGAGGAAAAGAATTCAAAGCATTGCTGGAGCGTCTGTTGGTAAACCTAAAGCTGTTATGTTTTTAGTTGTCTATCAAAGTGTCTCCACATCTGCAACTGTGTTCCTCAACGCTGACTCCTGGCCCGACATGCAGGCACTAGCAGCGAAGCACCTAAACCTGCAAGTCAAACTCAAAATTAACACCTATGTAATATTACCAAGAAAGATGCCTAAATGCAGCATTACCTATACATGACACCAGCCAATCCTTATGTTGCCCCACAGCATACTTTCCTCTCTCATGTGTAAGTGATGTGGCTGCCAGTCATTGCCCACCTAGAGAAAGAGTGAGACAAGTGCTTCTTGAAAAGGTGGAGACATTTCAGAATATAAAACATCTATACAAGACACCTCTGTTTCCTAGCTTGCCATATTTTTTTTTTTGTTTTAATTTTACTATGCACCATCAAACAAGCAAGCATAAACTTCACAGACAGTCATCAGATCACATGAATCTCTCTTTTTGTCTTGGCCACAGAAGCCAAGCCTCATGGGAGCTGTAGAATATGATGGGAAGGCAAGCTTTCACTGTTAAACACATAAACACAGATTTTGGGATCATGAAAAGACGCTAGTTAAAGAGTCCTCAAACAGGTTTTGAAGATTCAAATAAGCTTTCGTATAAATGTATTGTCATTACCATAAAAAATGTATTGTCCCAACATACACACATACACATACATACACATGCAAACATTAAGTGCATGTGTGCAGAGGCATATACATACAAACCCTCATACACGCTTACCAACCTGAAGCTGCCAACCACACACACACATACAATCTCACAAACCCCAGTTTTGCCAATGTAGGTCAGTGTGTGAGCATCCCAAACACTACAGAGGGAGAGGGAGAAAGAGGAGGCGTCGGCAGAAAGAAAAACATCCCAAAATGAATCAACCGAATGTTTTGATCTGTAACGGACGCTTCGTTTTCTCTATGCCTCGTGGCAACATGGATGCTGGGTCGCTGTGCCAACCAGGCTTGTCCTCCTCCTCCTCCCACCACCACCAACTCCTCATTCTCTCAATGGAGAGTGTGTTATGTTCCCTAGTAGTGTGTGCATGTTTGTGTGCGTGGGACAAGCCTTGCGGGGGTTTGCATGTATGAATGTACTTGTAAATATATTCATCAAGTGTGTGTGTGTAGCTGTGTATTGGTGTATGGGAGGAGCATCGTGTGTGTTCAGTGGGGGTTTCTGCTCCAACACACGGTGCTACTAATAGCTGTAAACTCCAGATGACCCCAAAGCTGCCGGCGAGTCAGCCTGATTTAGTTTGGCGTCTCTCGGTGTAACGGCTCAGGCTATAATAATATCGCCAACATGGAGGACCAGGACCCATCTCCTCCCTGCACTGTACTCTCCAGAGGGAGTTACCGCAGTACAGTACACCCACCATGCTCTTAACGTGCTTTGACAGGAAGTAAGTTCCCGTCCAGTGTCCTCACATCTCTGCCATAGACGCCGTACTCCTCCCGCTCCTCCTCTTTGTAAAACAGTTTGGTGTAAACTTAAAACCGTTTTGAGCTGGATCATGTCAGACCGATAAGCCAATAAGAAATGCTCACCGATGATGCTGTCATATCTGTCACAGTCTGTTCCAATCTAGGCGGATGACAGACCAGCACAGGTACCTGAAAACAAAAAAATCAGGTTGAGAGGTCTTTGTCAAACATCCAGCAAGAGCGTCAGTGGTCCTGGAAATCCAGTCAGTGACGACAGCTGCAGCTACAATCTTCGAAACTGCGATGACAGAGGTCAGTCAAAGACCCGCCACAGAGGTCAGAGACATTGCTGTAGAATTGGAGAGGCAGCTCATGCTTGAAAAATAGCGTTGATGATCGTTCATACCGAAGGACAGAATGTCATATCTCATCATAGTTGTCCACAAACTATTGATGAATTACTTGACGTAGTTTTCCTGGTTCACAAAATAATGTGGCCTCTATGAAGCAAATCAACAAACCACTGTACCTGTAGAACAGAAGTATTTCAACTGTTTCAAAGAGTTGAATTCCATCACATCATAACTCAGGCAAATTTGAACACAAAGACATGATATACATATATTTGGACACAATGTGATGTACACTTTATGCGAATTTCATTATCATCATTATGATGTCCATCTTGAATAAACATCCATAAATCTGCTTAGCTCTAAATTGCCCATAGGTATGAATGTGAGTGTGAATCGTTGTTTGTCTTTATACGTCAGCCCTGCGATAGACTGGTGTTCTGTCCAGGATGTACCCCACCTCTCGCCCAATGTCTGCTGGGATTGGCCCCCCGTGACCCCTAAGTATAAGCAGTATAGATAATGGATGGATGGAAATCTGCTTAGAGGTAAGAGAAAAAAACGGCACTCCTTATAACTGCAGACCTTACTTGAAAATCATCAGGTTTTTAAGTTTTCTTCAGTTGTTGCACTATATTGTAATTAAAGTAGACAGGTGGTGTTGGGTGTTGTCTCCATTTGGTCTGACTGGGGCCCCACAGTATCCAACTTTGAAAACCACCATCAATAGCTAAACACAGCTTTTCTTCCAGTGCTAGAACTGGGTGATGGGGCAGGAAGGGCATTCAGATTCTGTGTATCACTCCCTGCAGATAAGTCAGAATTTACTGTGTGGAATTTATTTGTATTTTATTGAAACCATGTGCAAACAGGTTCATTTAGGATGTAATGTTGCATGTACACTAACTGATCAGCTGATGTAAACAACAAGAAAATCTGTCTTCAAGACTTGATAAATGAACATCTCAGCAGTCCTCAGGCTGTACATTCATCCCACTGAACATGATGTGTATGCAGCTCCTTGGATGATTTCATGCGAGCTGCTAGAACATACAGTATCAAGGCTGCAAACAGGTTGCGAAGGACCAGCTGGTCTCAGTGGGAATTTAACCTGTAATCTTGTCAGTGTTAATGCCTTCCTTTTCCCATTTAGTTCCATTTACACATGTAGCCCTTGATATATATACATGTGTGGGTGGTGGGGACATTATTATTTTATACCGTGATATCATTATTTTATATGGACATTCATGATTTACTAGCATTACACATAAGAAACACATAAGATTTTCTTTGTATGTGGTTTTCATCAGTCATCTGGAAAACATTCAAAGTCTAGTGTTTTTTTTCCAGTATGAAATATTGCACTGCAAAGATCTACACTATATAGCAAAATACTCAATATAGCACCAAATGGAAGAAGATGGCGGTGCCCATGTCGGCTGCAGCTGCATGGGCTGACGACAAAAACACAGATAAACCATGCCATTCCTTACCAGAGTAGTGAGGAAAGAAAGATGTACGATCAGCACAGCCTGCTGCTACTGCACACAGTACAAAAAATAGACTTTGTGGACTCAAACACTACGGATTTACTGAAAATCAAACACCATGACACACGCTATGAAATTGCAATATGCTGAGTAGACCTCAGCCATATCACACCTATAGTACAATACGCAGCAACATAGTGCAATTACTGAACACTGGCACTTTATTTCCACACATCTTTACTATGGGTGTATTTATATTATTATTATATTTTTCTACTATATTTAAATATTTTTTTACTGATTGTGTTTTTATCTACCTGTTTTTATTGTGGCCTGATGCAATGTAATTTCATTCTGCAGTGCATCTTTGATGTAAAGTTTGAATGACAATAAAGAAATCTGAATCTGAATCTGAAATGTGGATTAAACCGCCAATAAAAATAGTCCCCCACAAACACACTATTTCCTCCTTTTCTTGGGTTAAAAACTACAGTGAGCAGCTGTTTTAGGTTATTTAAACTTTAAGAATGAAACTATATTTTAGTGAGCTGTTTTTAAAGCTTTACATCTTTGGGAGGAACCTGGTGCTGTGAGCCACAAACAGAGAAGGACAGTCAGAAAGCGTTTTGCAGAGTAAAAAAAATGTTTCACCTTCTGACACTAAAGTCTTGTCAAGTGTCTGCTTCCCAATAGTGAACAGATATTCAGCCTAACTTCTGTTGACTGAATCCCTGCCTCAGCTGGAGATTTAAATCTCTTTCCTCCAGTGTCTCCTCTCCTTGGTGACTAAATTGGATTTCACAGGTGAAATCAATAAGAGATTAGACCCTCTACGTGATTCTTCCTAGAAAACAGCAGTTGGTATTGAAGTTTGGAGTGCTCTGTACAGGCTACATGAGAGGGAGCTGTACTGTAAAAATAGTAATAGGAAAGCAGGGAGGTTACATCAGGTTTCTGTCTCCCTTCTCAGTGGAGAGCTTATGATAGCTGGCGAGTGACTGAGGAGTCAGCCAAGTTCATGTTTTGTGAGACCAGACTCATGATAATGTAACTCTTAAAAGCTGCTCATAAATACTTGTGCTGTTTTGGCAACAGTGCTGTAATGTGTGCAGCTGGTGGCAAGCTTGGCCAGCGGAAAAACTGACACCACCGGGCAATGCTGAAACTGTCCGACTGCGGAGATGAAGCAGGCCACAGACCAGAGTCTACACACAGAGGAGAAGAATTCAGCAAGGTTCTTCTGTCAGAGTGAAATTAAAGGAACCGTTGCATTTGTTAACCACCACGAGGTCCACCATTACAAGTGCACAGTATTGCTTAGAGGTCACGGATCCACCTGAACCCTTGGACTTGAAAACCGACCTGAGATCAGACCTGGGAACTGTACATGTTCAGATCCACCTTTCCTGTGGTCAAACAGGTCCAGGTCTGGTTTCATTCTGTGGCTGCAGATTCCAGGTCTGTTTAACATTACGTGTAATACCCAGGTGGATCTGAGAGAACCCGTCCGTGATCAGACAGTGCTGATCATGACTGAAGCACTGAGTGAATAAGAAGTGCATTTATGGTCAGAAGGTGGTACCAAATGACCTGAGTGAGTACCCCTGCTCAGGAGGTGCAGGGTCAGAGAGCAGAGGTCAGACTCATCTCACAGAGCATATAATGACAGCAAATTAGCAATGCTAACATTTGCAGCAGTGGCAATAAACAGGCAATCATTAGCATAGTTCAAAAGGGTAAACAGTCAAAGTCATTTTTATTAAGCTAGATGCAACAAAGCTGATTCTAAATGAGTCAGTATTTTGTTAGGTGTCACTGTTTTAAAGCTGAAATAACCAGTGGATTAGCCATGCTGTTTCAGTCAGCAGGAAGGAATAGCAGAAAACCTGGATGTATTATACCAACTTTCTGGGCAAGGAGGATGGATTATATGCACATATCACAGTCAGGCACAGGATTATTTAAATTGTTTGAAAAAGTTGTAAATTAACATTAACTTGTTAATAGCAATCATCTGTGAAATTTTTTGGTTTTTTGTGTGGGCCCAGGACCAGCTTTCAACTAATAGTCGAGCCCTGTATGGGTTTGGATCTGGCATTCAGTTTCAAGTAATAGACTGGCCTAGTACAGTTCCAGATAGTACATTTGTGGGTATTTTTAGGTTCGGGCATGAATTTGTTGGACCTGTGAGGACCTCTGGTCTGGAACTCTGGTCCATTGGTTTGGTTTGTTTGGGATGGTACGAAAGCTGCTGGTACAATGCTAGTGTGAACCAAACAACTGGACAGAGACTTTCCTCTTCATTGTGATCTCAGTCCAATTCCAATTGAATTCTGGTGAACTTCATTTGTAGTGTGGAAACAAAGAGGACCAACCACAAACAGGAACACCTTTCACCTTTCTACACACAAGATCCAGAATCGATTAGTTTCAGTTTGATTCAATTCTTGATCATCCGGTTACATCAGATAAAGACCAATGCTGCATTAAGTGCTTTGCAGAATTCATCATGGGAACGTAAATTTCTTCTACATTGAAAGTGAGCGACATTGTTGCTCCTTGACTGTCAGTAGCAGATGTTTCAAGTAACTGCAGACATCTACATTAATGATCACTGTGAGCACAGACAGGACAGAAAATGAAAGTCTGCTCACTAATTCATCAGCACTGTTTGTGTTGACAGAACATCAGCCTGATATCTGCAGACAGCTGTTAGCTGGTGTTCACTCGCCAGCAGGGACACACTGAATAAAGCAGAATTCACTCACTGTTCACTCCACTTCCACAACCTCACATCTCAAGATAATATCTCTTCAACAGACACAAACTGAGGTCAGAGCAGTGTGACTTTTTTCTGCCTTTCGTACACACTGGAGTCAGCCAACCATCCTGGGTCACAGTCCAGTAAACTGTGGCAGGTCCACATTATTCACACTGCAGTTTATGAGACTATCATGACTCAAGGACGCTCATGTAGCAGTTTTCATCTATATTACCTTTTAAATTGAAATAAACTTTTTGTGCACACTGTAATAACCCAAGTTCCACAACAAATCACAAACCTCTTTACAGCCCAAACTGAAAACTGAACCACCTACAACAACTAACCGCTGCATACACAGAATATTTAAAACAAATTATACATGTTTAAAGGGAAAAGGCCAAATTTTAAGACCCAATTCTCGGTCATTCATATAACCCCCCTCACTGAGTCCTGTTAGTGCCTTGCTCAAGGACACTTCAAAACTCTCAACACTCTCTCTAGATGACTGCTCTACCTCCTGAGCCACGACGCCTCTGATGGAGTAGCAACCTGTCCAGAGAGAACTCTGCATCTCCCAGAGTGCAACAGGATCCAGCCCCCCATGACCCTGCACCACAGGATAAGCAGATAATGAAGATGTATAGATGGATAGAATTTACCCTTACATCGCAAGATTACAGTACTGGCTGCTTGGCTTAAGGTAAGTGCTTAAACCCATAATCATTAATGTAAGAGCACAAACAATAGTATAAGCAACATTTGGGACTTGCTGTCTCTGTCTGTTGAGGATCTTGTTCACCTTTGTAGTTTTGTCCACTGTATCTATGTGTAATAATAACATAAACAAGTTAGTAACACAGGTCAAGAACATGAGCGGTCAGATCTTTATTTGGAGGTAAAACTGAGAGCGCACCTGAAATGTTGGTAATAAACAGTCATTGTACAGGAAAACTGTGTGCTCACAACTACAGTACAGGTCTGTGTAGTGTGAGCCTAATTTGTTTTGTGTCCATTTTGTCTGATTAAGGTTGCAAACGTCACTTTTTGGAAAAAATTGTGTTTTCAATTAAAAATGTGGCTCATGTGTGGATTTATATTGGGGGTCAGGAGGAGCTGAATGACCATGTTTGTAATGCAATAAAATACCCCCTTTTGCTTTAGTTACTTTAATTGTTGCTGTTTTACTGAGTTACAATAGTGAGCTAAACGTAGCTTTGTTTGGCCCAGCAACAGTGGCGACAATCTGAAAGTGCTACATTGTGAAGTGATGTTCATAATTTTGTCACATTTGGTCCCTTGACAGGCACATCCTGGCTACTGTACCCTTAATACTCTTAATACAGTACTGGTTCTGTCTGTAGGCTGTGTAATTGTGTGATCATTGAAACTTCACTGAGCACTTGAGTTTTCAGGCTTGCTCATCCCCTGACTGCTTGATGGTTCATATTAATAAAGTAACTGTGTCAGAGGTACATTGTGTGTGTGTGTGTGTGTGTGTGCGCGCGCATGTGTGTGTTTCTCCGTGCTTGTGAATGCAGCCAAAACAGAGCCTTTGTTGGAGGTTCAGAACCAGTTAAACAGAAACACCATCTGGCACTAAAACACAGCAGAGATTTAATACGGCAGATTGGAGGAGGAAGTGTGTGTGTGTGTGTGTGTGTGTGTGTGGGTAATCTGGATTTCAGCTCTGTTGTCATACAAAATCTGCAGTGAGTGTAAACAAACACTGATCATTGAGCTCGGTGTGTGTTAGTGAACGCAGCTTGTAAAATCTGTTATCCTACAACTAATATTTACATGTACATCGAATATGTAAGGTTGAAGGTCAGTAACTGTCACAAACTGTGGAATTAAACTGAAAACTTAAAAACATCACAATGAACTTGATGGGATTTCAACTGTTTTGAACTTTGACTAATGAACCACTGATACGAGAAAAACAGCAAATCATCACAGTGCAGAAGCTGGAACTAGAAATTCTAATTGAAAATAATGAGTGATTAATTAATTATCAGAATAGTATTTTCATTATTTCACATTGATCTGCCTATAAATGAACAGATTGACCACTTTCTCCCTTCAATTAATTCCTGTTTACCAGACAACAGCTGTGTCTCTCTCTCTGCATTAGAGGTTGGAACTGTTACTTATTGAATAAATAAACAGAAGCCATTTAACTGCTGTTTTATAGAATGTTCAGAACTGTAATAGTCAACAGTCTAAATTATATTTTAAATGTAAATTTATCTTCGAGGGTTGAACTTTTAAAAAAAAATGAACAAAACTCAGTTTTGCTGAAGAAGTCAGAAATCTGTCACATTTCTTATTTTATAGCTGTGACTCCACAGTGAAATCATTATCGTGGCTTGGAAAATATGTTTAGAAGAATAAGGTTGCCATTTATATCAACTGCCTCACAGTGCTTATAACTGTAATAGCTTCCCCGCCAGTAGCAGATCCAGGGTTGGATTAGCAGCCGGGCAAAACTCCAGGCACCCAGAAAGCTCCAGACTTCCTGAGGGTCAACTGGTCTACTCTATAATGACAGTTTGGGAGTATACAGCCATAAAACACACAAAGGCTTTAAGAGGGCTCCAGATTTATTGACTGATCATTAGAGAGGGTCTCATCATTGAAGTGTGTCTCAGTGTCAAAATTTTGTTTTTATACATTTAACATTCCTAAATGAATGTGTTTAATTACCATACATGGGACCCAGTGGCTGAACTGCACTTACTAATCTGTAGTGTCTAAAGTATCTGAAATTGGCTCCACACAGACAAATTACAGCATTAACAATATCCAATAATGTATTATTAATGATATAACACTCTGAATGGAGTGTTTCTGATAATAAGCACTTTTATTTTTGCTTTTTTTAAATATACACACTACTAAAAACACTGTACTTTTGTTTAAGTAATATTTTGAATGCTGTACTTTTACACGTAACTGAGTATTTGTTTTCCTACTTTTACTTGAGTAAAGTATCTAAATATTTCCTCCAGCACTGCTGAGGCCCCGTAAAGAACAGCAAAACAGTACACAGTGTGTGTCAGGACAAAGGGAGTTAAGGGGCCCAGCAGCTCATTTACTGTCCATATGTTCAGCTTAATGTCATTTCATAGTTGGACCCTTGTTAACAACATGTGAAATTTTATTATGAAAACAACGAGCGCATTAATACATGTCATCATGCAGACAGACGATAAAATGTAATCACAACACCACGTGCAGCCGACACATAACACCTGCACTCACCTGCTGGGGGAAGAAGCGGTCGGTAGGCACAACCTCTGTTACCTGTGCCGAGGTGCAACAACAACAACAGCAATAATAACAATGATGATTACAATGTGCATTGTAGTCGGAAAAACAGCTGTTCTGATTCATTAACTAACTGGGAACAAAGAGACACACGTGGCAGTGATGAAGGCCTCCCACTATGGCCCGCGGGCCCGCCCGAGGACCGACAAGACTGCAGCGTCCGCACCTCATGGCCTCTATCTGCTCTGGCTTTTTAGTTTTGAATTTCAGGATAAAATATTCACCAAAAAAAAGGCCTTACTAAATGTTGTCTGGACAGAGATTTTTATTTTTCTGAAATGAAATCGCTAGACAGTCTGCAGCTTCTCCTCCTTATTATTTATCTCCTATAGGCCTATACAGACAAGAGGGCAGCAGCAGCTTAACACGCACACACACAATTTAATGAATAAATAATACATTAAGTTTATGTAATACATTACAGTCTCTCCATCATTGAAACAAACTCTTATTATTTGATCATTGTTCACACCTACAGAACTTTATTTTCAATTAGAGTAGAGAAAAACTAAACTTACTAAAGATAACACATATGTATGGCTGCATTTTATTTTTTATTTTTATTTGTGTGTGTCTCCGTGTTTTATCTTTTCTGTTTGATAAAATGGCGGAGCCCGCGCCAGTGGCCAAAATACTGAGGCGAAGTGTCCCCAACTCTTCCCATCACAACGCCACCCGCCCCCAAAATGTTTGAGGAGACACTTTTGCGCTTTGATATTATATTTTGATATTTGATATTATGTATTTAACACTTAAGTCATACTCTCTGTAAACTGTGTCCTCCATGACCATCTTAAACCTGTTTCAGAGAATTCCCCACAAAGCCAGGGGTACAAACTAATGGACGATGACTCCCCCTCAGTTTGTTTTAATTTTACTTATTGTTTAACATCAAAAAAAGTCAGTGTAACAGTTTATATTTTATTGTTAAAAGTGAACTCCTCCACAGGTCGTTACATCACCAGATTCCCAGGAGCAATGGCGAGGTCAGACCTTAGTCTCCTCACTACCAGCTAATGTCCTGGGTACAGCCATAAAAATATGAAGTCTGGTGTTTGACTCACTGACATTAAGCCTTAATGAAGAGCTGGAACAAGATGGTACAGGATATATAACACTTTATTTTAACACCTGAAGGGACGTTTAGGGAAACAAGTTAGGTGGGTCATCTATTATTATTAGCAGCGCGTTTTTACACCAATCAGAAAATAAACAGAGGTCTGTGTGCTGCAGTACTGACTGTTACCGACAGGAGGCACTCTGGTTACAGCATCAGACCTGACGCCTCTAGGCGCTCTCTCTCTCTCTCTCTCTCTCTCTCTGTGTGTGTGTGTGTGTGTGTGTGTATGTGTGTGTGTGTGTGTGTGTATTTCCTGTCCGGCACAATGATTTTTATTAGTAGACAATAGCGGCGCGCTCAGTGCTTCAGCCCGCCTCCTCCCCCCACAAAACACACACATGAACGCACACCGAGCGTGCACGCGCTGTGTTTGCCGACATGAATTCAAACTATTATTGTCGTTGAGAAAACAAAGCCGTGGAGGCTGCCTGCCCCGACCGCCCGTGCGCTTTTACGCGCGCACACGCAGACAGACGTGCGCTTTTACGCACAAGCTCGGAACGGGGATTTTACGCACACATGCGCCGGAGAGGAGGGCGCATGACGCACGGCACAATTACATGAGCGAATTTAGGGAGACGCGCACGCGCGTAAATACCGAAAGAGGGGGAGAGAGAGAGAGATTAAAGAGAGCAGATAAAAATGACAGGTTTGTGTTGTTGGAGACATTAAAGGTCGTCAGAGTCTCAGTTTAGAGAAGGAAGAACGGAGAGGAAGAAGCAGAAAAGAGGATTTGTTGACAAAATCACCAACTTGGAGAAGCTCCTCCTCTCCCTGATGTAGCCGCGAGTCGGAACCTCCTTAATTACTAATTTCTCCACATCCAAGCCACGCTCTCTCTCTCCCTCCCTCCCTCTTTCTCTCTGTCTTTCTCTCTCTCTCCCTGTCTGTCTCTTTTCTCTCTCTCCACTCCTCCATCCATGCTTCTCTCATCCTGACCCTCCTTTCTCTCTCCTCTCTGTCTCTCTTTCGTTTCCAGCCCGGATAACGGAGGTGGACGAGCTTGGAGTTGTTTGTTATTATTTTTTGTTGTTATTTATTCCTCGTTTTTGGGAGACCCGCCACCGGGCATGGAGGATGTAAAAGACCCGCCGACCGTCCACCGGTCCTCCTCCTTCAGCATCAAGAGCCTCCTGCTGCCCTCCAAGTGCGACAGACCGGACTCCGCCGCTGCGCTCGCCGGTATCCCCGGGACCCTCTCTCCCTCACCGGGCTCCGACTCTGAAAAGTCGCTGGACCCGCCGGAGGTGGATTCCACGGCCGCGGCTCTGAACCCGGAGAAACCGGGCAAGGAGGAGCAGGGGGAAGAGGAGGAGGACGGAGGAGGAGGCGGAGGAGGGGACGGCGCCAAGGCAACACAGGAGCAGAATACTAACGGTAATAATAGCGGGAAAAACGGAAAATATGACAAGCCTCCGTTCAGCTACAACGCCCTGATCATGATGGCCATCAGGCAGAGCCCCGAGAAGCGGCTCACGCTGAACGGCATTTATGAGTTTATCATGAAAAACTTCCCCTATTACCGCGAGCACAAGCAGGGCTGGCAGAACTCCATCCGGCACAACCTGAGCCTCAATAAGTGCTTCGTTAAGGTGCCCAGGCACTACGACGACCCGGGGAAGGGGAACTACTGGATGCTGGACCCGAGCAGCGATGACGTTTTCATCGGGGGGACAACCGGGAAGCTCCGCAGACGCTCCGCCACCTCCCGGGGCAAGCTGGCGATGAAGCGCGGGCTGCGCTTCGCTCCTCTCGGCTTGGGGATTAACGAACGGGCGAACAACCCGCTTTACTGGCAGATTTCTCCGTTTCTTTCCCTGCACCATCACCACCACCATCACCCGCACTACAACGGATCCTCACCCGGGTTTTTGAACCAGGCAGCCGGCTATGGGTCGCTGCTGCCCGCGGTGGAGCAGCTGAGCAACGGGGACCTGGGGCGGTCCATCCTCGGCGGGTCGGCCGCTGGGGCGCTGGGCTTGACGAACAGTTACGGGATGAGCACATCGCCGGTCGGACTGCTCTCCGGGCAGACTGCCGGATATTTCGTCTCAGGGACCCAACACGCTGCTGCAGCGGCACAGGGGCCGCCGGGAGGAGGACCGCCGCCTCCGCCGCCTCCCCCGCCTCCGCATCTCCAGCAGGGCGCACCGGGGTTCGGCGGCCTGGCGACCACGAGCTCCCCGCAGTCCCTGCTGTCGGACTCCCTCAGAAACAGCTCCCTACCGGCCTTCTCCCCGAGCGTGTCCGCGGGGTTTCCTGGGATGTTATCCCATCAAAAGAGGGTGACCCCAAACGCTTTCCTAAACTGAACTCCCCACCCCTCCCTCACCCTTCCTCCCCCATCACCATCACCTCTTCGTCGATGGCACCGGGACGAGGACGCACAAAAGACGTCATGTTAAGGGCAAAAATAAGTGGTAAATATCAAACACTGATCGCAAAAAATATATATGAAGTGAAACTTTTTGGCCATATTCTGCCCCGAAGTGCAACGGGTTTATTTTGATTATTTTGTTCGCATTCTATTGAAAAAGGGACAAACTTTTGTTACCCGCGGGTTGTACAACTGTAAACTAGACTTGCCAAAGGTAACGCTATAAGTATATTTCAAGCTATTTATATCTTGTACAAAGATTTTCAGTACTTTCTTTGAGTCTTTTATTTATGTTTTGTATTTATTGTACAATGTATTTAAATTCTATTTGTCAGTGTATACTAATCAGTATTGAGGAAAAGGGGGAGGGAGGGTGGTGACTTACAGGGTTAATAATTATTTATGAATTTTGAGACAATCAAGGAGAAAAAAAGACAATCAAAACTTTTTCTTTTCTCTTTTTTTGGGAGGAAAAACTTTTGAATAAGTACATGATGAATAAATAAAGCCTTAAAATCAGCAGAAACAATCAGGGGTTTTGAGAGGAAAAATAAGCCTACAAATCATATCTCTACTCAGGTTTGACCCCGGACAGGCCTAATAATAATAATAACATGAATATGAATAATTCAACTGCTCTCTGTGAAGAGTTTCCTTCCAAAATAAAGATATCCAAAAATAAACCTTTTCACCCCGATGTGGCAGAGCTGTAGTTAAGCTAATAATATCTGCTGCTATTCAGTGCTAAACATTGGATTTTTGACTTAAACCGCCCCTTTAAATAAGAAAAAAAGTAAATAAAGAAGTGGATACAAATGTTTTTGGAATAGAACTCTTCATATAAAATTATGCAAAACGACGCGTTTTTGTATGTTTTCTGTTCATTATCAAAGCCCAGACTGTCCTTTTTTCACTTCAGTTGATTTTGGTTTGATCGTGTGTGTGTGTGTGGGTAGGTGTGTGTGTCCAAGCCTGGGCACTGAGCGTAAATCCTCCTGCGCATGTGCGCTAAGGGCCGCCGTTCGAGCAAACAGCCTGCTAATTTTCAAATAACATCACTTTTTGCCGCCGCCATCCCCTTTTTATGACCCCGCTGAAAGTTTTAAAGTGACCGGCGGGGACTGAGTGTATGGAGGCCTCTGAATGCTGAAACTTTTTTTTTTTTGCCGTTGTAGCTCTGTTTTTTGTGTGTTTGGCTTCTTGTCCTTAGAGACAGTTTCATGAAAATAACCTTGGCTCCAAATTACCAGTGATTTCAAAAGCATCTCATGGTCCTCCTCCATGTAAGACTCAGTTGAGACACTTTTAGTTTCATTTATTTTAAGTTGGGTGGTGGTCACAATTCAGCACAGCATAGGCCTAATTCATCAACTTAGACAAAAATCAAGAAAATACAGGTAAAAATACAAGGTTTTCAGCCAACTGATATATATGCAACTTTTTTTCATTTTCTCTCTTTTTTTCTTTTTTTAAACAACAACAACAAAAAAAAAAAACTTGCATCAGCTGACCACAGCAGTGAGGGATGGGCCGCCATTTACAATCTGATACTGATATTAATGTTTGTGATACAAAGGTTTTAGTGAAAAGACAACCAGGTGTTTTTTTTTGTTTGTTTGTTTGTTTTGTTGTTGTTTTTACAAATTTTTGTTTCATGACAGCATTATTTTTTAATTAATTTCTTCTCAACATGTGACAGGTTTCATAAAAAAACCTGCTTTTTCTATTTGCAGCCCAGAACTTTCTTTTTAGAAAATGAAAACTTCTAAGCATTTCATTTACGTGTCCCAAAATGTAAGTTCAGAGCTAAAAACACAGACATGTCTTTTCACCAAGCCATGCTCATTTCAATGTACTGCTTATATGCATCAGATTTTTTTTCTCTCAAACACATAAAAAATTATTTAATTCCTCATTAAATAATTCATAATTCATTTTGAAATTATTATTTGGTAGAGGTCAACATATTTTGTTTCAACAGAATAGCAACTGTGGTTTAGCGGCCATAAAAGCTTTAGCACAAAATAAAAATGTCAGAAAATACCGAAAGGAAAATAACTTTTTAAAATTATGTAAAATTTTTGAATCAGTATTATGCAGGTTTTAAAATAATAATAATATATCGTGGTAATTTTGCTAATCTATCTTTTATTGATCTCTTCCTGACTGTTTACAAAGAAAAACATCAAAATAAATTTGAAAGTGTACAAAGCGCTAAAGTGCATTTTACATCAGCGAGAGCCTTGTGACTGCATTTGAAAAACAAATAAAATATTGCATTTTTTAATAAGCACACCAAATGAGTAGCATTTGACTATGAAAGTATCGATCACTGTGGTATTGATCGGTCCGTCCTCAGATGTCAGGTCTGTGCTGTCTGAGCTCTGCAACACAATCCCGATCAAATAAATGTTGCCTTTGCAAAAATAAAGCAAACAGAAGCTCCAGTAGAGAACAGGAGGCAGCAGATACTGTGGATGATATTTTGCAAAACATCCATTTATGGCTGATATGTAGCCATTGAGCAAAATAATATAAAAATATAAGATTTCAGACATGGAAATAGGTCAAACCTTGATGTAAATTATTCCAGTTGAAAGGAAATAAAAACTTTTTAAACTATAAAGGTCTACAATCGTCCCATTCACTACTGATGTTAATATTAAATGACACTGATGAATATATTGATTATTATTAAAATTATCATCTGTTCTGGGCCTTTTATTGAAAAATAAATATCATCCACTGACTGTAAATGAGCTGCAGGTTGAATTTAATTTAACATGATTTAAATATGGGTCTCTGAGTTATGGAAAATGAACCTCTTGTGTATTTTTCTGTTGATAATTCAAACAACTGTCCATGTAAACGTCAACCAGAAGCTGCTGAATGGTGAACTTCTCCCAACATTTTTTAAAAACTGATATTTTTTACAGTGCAAGAACTTATATAACCTCTGACCAAAATAAAAGCCTCCTGGAGCCCAAAAAGAGGCTGACCTTGTCAACATACACACACACACACACACACACACACAGCTGACACACATTCAGATACTACACATAAGTAAACTAACAGAAAAGCAAGAATATTTTTGGAAAAATAAAAGCACAGACACAGTCCAGCAGGTCTGACTGAGACACATTACATTCAAATATTAAAATGTTGAAATGTTTAAGTTTCTGAACAACAGAAATAGAAACAAGGTTGATTCCCAGCAGGAAGCAGACTGATCCAGGCTCAGAGTTTATTTTTTCTTTAAATTAAATCTCTGTCCATTTAACTTTCTTCCATTTTGGTTTTGTAAAAAATTATTTTGGGGTGGTTTTTGTTTTGTTTTTTTACTTTTTTGCACTTTTTTGTTGTTAGCGTTCACTTGTATGAAATCTGTACTGTTTTGTTGCTGTCTGTCTGTTTTTGTTTTTTGTTGTTGTTTTTTTTCAGAGCAACTAAATTTGATTAAAAACGATGAAATAACCTGAAGCAGCGTTTGACTGACTGACTGATGTGTGCAGAGGAACATAAAACATCACACTCCTGAAATAAAAAGAAATATAGAGAGGCCTGATCACTGCCCATTTTTTAAATTAGAGGAAGCAGTGAAAATGTTACCACAGGTTGTTATTTGAGGAGTCTTTTCTTGGAAGTACAGAAGTGGCTGTTTTGGCATTTTTAAAGAGCCTTAGAAGATTTAAATGTAATTTCTCTTTCTTATTTTTTTGAGCGACATTTTTTTAGAAGTCTAAAAGACTTTTATTTTCTCAGTAGTTGAGTAAAAGGCCTATTTATTCTATTTCATTTAATTATTTTCAATTACTTACTGTGCAACTTTGATATGGGTAACTTATATGAAATTGTTTTAAAAAGTGATTTAGTTTATTTTTATCAGTGTAATTTGTGCCTGCTAAAACTTTTTGGATGAATTTTTTGTTTGACTTCATTGAGAGTTTTTAGCTGAATCATGACTTATTGGTCTTACAAATAATTTATTTTAATATATTTTTAGGCCTGATAATCAGAATAATTTAAAGTGTTTTATGAGTTATTTTTTCATCCTCAGTATTTCAGGAGTGCCTCACATTTTATGTTTTAAGTTTGGTTTTTAGAAAAATTATGTTATTATATATATTTTTAAGGATTATTATGAGTTTTTGTTACAAGATGTATGCGTGTCGTTTTATTTTTACATATGACTGATTTAATTTAATGTTTGGTTGTAGAAATTTGCATTTGCAACCAAATATTTTTGGATGTTTATTACTTTTCTTCTTTCACACACTTCTTTTACAGTTTTACTCGTGTGAAGTATTTTACTATTAAGCTATAATTTTCAGTTTATATAACTATATTATAAGGCTGGCAGTCTTTGTTGGATGAATTTAAGGTTAATTTCAGCAGATTTGTGAATGTTTTGTTCCTCTGTTGTCTGACTTCAGTGCTGTGGAGTCCAAAATTCATTGAGAGAGTCTGGAGTTTACACACAGTTTGAGCTTTGCTGCTTGGACTGGACAGCAGTGTGGTCACGTGATTAATCTCTCTCTCTCTCTCTCTCACTCTGTGTGTGTGTGTGTGTGTGTGTGTGTGTGTGTGTGTACTGTACTGAACTAAAAATAAAAATGGGCTAAAATTGGAGAAAACCTAAACACAAAGTGGAATTTCAGAGACAGATTTGCGTTAGTGAAGCAGTGTTTTAATTAAGCTCTAATATTATTTGTAGTGTCTGGTCTCTCATTTGCCTGATGACTGTAAATATTTATTTTATTGCTATAACACAGACATGCTACCAGATTAACAACACAGAGCAATTTGAAACACAGAAAACAATAATTGGGTTAATTGTTACAGGTATATGACATTTTTAGATCATGTAGAATCAGATCATGTTAAAACATGTCTCATTATTAAATACTCTAGAGCATAAATATTATATCTAATATTCACATTATCAATCAGTTCCACTCACAGTAATTTCAGTACAATCTTCGTTTGTTCAGTCTTATTATTACTATAGTATGTTATTCTTACTTGACCAAAATTGTGCCTACGCCCTGATAATAAACCTTTATTATTTCTATAAAATAACTACTATAATATTCCCTGGTGTCTTTTAGTGATGATGGTATGGTTCTCAGCAACGAACACAACTTTTAACTAAGGTTTTCTCAACCTTTTATAGTATCTAGTATCTATATAGTATTTATAGTAGTATAGTTGGCATATTAAAAACTACAGATATGATGAGTTTGGTGAGGTATGTTGCTCTCTATTCATTAAAACAATAATAATTAATACAATAAAAGTCATTTGTCAGTATAAAGATAAATTGGGTAAACAGACAAATATGTTGATAAGTTAAACCTATAAGAATTAATAAATCAGCCAAGAAACAGACTGTAATTTGGACAGTGGAGTTAATAATTTGTAATCTCAGACCAATTATTTATCACACAGCCCAAAAAGTTATCAAGAAAACATGAAATATATAAAAATAATGCACCCGTCAGGCAGCTTTGTCGACTGATTGTGTCAGAGTTTTTGTGGTTAAATCATAAAAACTGCAGGAGAACAAACTGTCTGTCTGTCTTTCAGTCTGTCTTGGTCCTTGTCTTGTTGTCTTCCCCTGTCTCTGCCTCTCTCTGTCTGCCTTTCAGTCTCTGTCCCTGTCTCAGTCTACTTTGTCTGTCATTCCCTGTCTCTGTCTATTTGTCTTTAAATACCTCCATATGAATCTCTGACTGTCTTGTCTCTGTCCCTCTCTACCTATGTCTTTGTTAGTTTTTTTTTCATCTGCTGCTGTTTGTCTTCGTCTCTGCTGCTCTGTCTGCTTTAAGTCTCTGTTTCTGTCCTTCTCCAGCTGTGTCTCTGTCTGTCTTATTCTGTATCTGTCAGTAACTCAGTCTTTCTCCCTGTCCTCTCTGCATATGTCCCCCTGTCTCTGCCTAGCTCTTTCTCTGTCTGTCTCTCTGCTTGTTTCTTTCAGTGGCTGCCTCTTTCTGTCCCTGTCTTGCTGTCATCCCTGTCTCTGCCTACATCATGTCTTCCTGTTTTTGTCTGTTGCTGTTCAGCCTTGTCTCTGCTTCTCTCTGTCCATCTCTGAGTCTCTGTCTGTGCCTCAGTCTTCATCTGCATCTGTCTCTTTCTCTCTTTGTATTTCTGTCTGTCTCCACCAGTGTCTGTCCCTGTCTTGCTGTTTTGCCTTGTCTCTGTGTGTCTTCTTGTCTTTGTCTGTTGCTGTTCATCTTTGTTTCTGCCACTCTGTCTCTGCTTGACCTTTGTCTATGTCTGCTTCTGTCTCTGTATGTCTCTCTCTGTCTCTGTCTCTAAATCTCCATATGTATACATATCTCTGTCTGTGTCTTAGTCTATCTGTCTCTGTCTGTGTCTTAGCCTCTGTTTTGTCTGTCCATCTCCATTTGTTTTTGTCTTTGTATCCGTGTCCCCCTCTCTATGTCTCTGTCTGTCCCTCTCTGTCTGTGTCTTACTCTAAGTCTGTGTGTCTGCAGCTTTAAGAAGTGTTTTCTGTCCGCTAACCGTGTCTGCGTCTCTGCTTGTCTGTCTCCGAGTCTGTGTCTCAGTCTGTCTGTGTCCCTGTGGCTTTAAGAGGAGTCGCTCTGGGAAAATTTAGGTCAGCGCAGCGCCTCAGTCGGCTCACTTGTTTTGGCAGCTGGGATGGCCCAGAGGGGCGGGGCTGAGTGGAGGGGGAGGGTTCGTAGTGATGTAATTTTTGTGCTTGAGTCAGTGATGTCACTCCCGTTGCAGACGAATCACAGTCCTAAAACTTGGCCAAATATGGTAGCCGTATATGGACCAAAGCCGTCTCAAAGTGGTCACTGCCAGAACACTGCCGAATGTGCCGACGTTCATAATAATGCATAATCTATCACGCCACTGTGGTGTTTTTATGGCATCATTTTGATTCTATACAGCATAACAGTATATCTTTATCTATACTTAGTGTTGATATTGTGCTACATTATGTTATTTTCCTGTAGAACCATAGCTACATATTACATCGGCTAGAATTAACAATTCCTTTGCAAAATCTGAATAATAGGCTTCTACAAATACTTATGAAGGGCTGCTATTAATGATTATTTTCAATAAAATGTACTGTCATGGGGAATATATAATTATAAAATGTATAATTAGCTATACTTTGAATCGGTTTTGGGGGATTAAACTGACTTAAAACCAGTTAGAGTTAGAGTAACATATGGTTAAGGTTGGACAACTGTGTTTAACCTGACAGTGACAACATGTTGCGAATGGAGGGGGGGCGGCACGATGCTGCCGCCCTGCAGGGCTGATAAGTGATGGTGATTGAACGTTTGGTCCCCGTCCCCTGCAGGAACGTAGTTTTACACTCTGTCAGCAGCACATGGACACACACACACACACACACACACACACACACACACACACACACACACAGTGCTCTCCTGTTAAACCACTTGAGGACAGAACAGCTGCTCGCTCTGATGTGGAACCAGACCCTGAGAATAGGACAGGACGTGGACAACCACAACACTGACTCTCATTGACTGCCATTGTGAAGCTGAGTTACACTTTCTTCAATACAATAAATGTCTTGTTTAAATGTCTAAATTACAGATAGCACAAAATCGAGGATGGAGCATGGTTGCATATGTTGAAGGTTTAATGGCTGCACTGCATTTTGCTGGCCCTCTGCTAGTTATGTATCAGGAGGAGTGGGAAAATCTGTTTAAATGGAGAACAGGCTGCATAAAGGCCACAGGTATGACACTGAATTGCAGCAGGTGATGGAGATGTTGGATTTTGGAGAAAACCCTGTCTGTCATTTTGGAAAATCCACATTTCTCACCTTACCCACAGATAGATGAGAAAATTGACCGTACTGTAATGTCTGGATGGTAAATATTAGGCTCTTTATACTGAGAAATTTTTGTTTTTATAAGATCCTTTTGGTGCTATAAGATATTTTTCGTGTTATTAGGACATATTTTCTTGCTATGACCAGATATTAAATTATTCAGTTTTACAGTAATAGACACAACATATCACTATATTGTGATATACTGCAAAACATTTTTTTTCACCAAACCACCTTATTTTATTAAAACAAACTTTATTATTATAACACACTAAGCCAGTATGTTTTTTTCTGATAATAAGCTTCCATATTTAATATTTATTTTGTTTTCATATGTTTTGTTACAACAAAAATGTGATAATTTGAAATGTCATAATAATGAGAAAATGTCATACTAACATGAAAAATATTAACAAAAGTTTCTCATTGTAGCAAGAAACTGAGAAAATATTTATTGCCATGGTGGCAGCACTACGTTGCCATACTAAAGATCCCTGATTAATATATCTTGTTTGTCCAGCAGAGACTTCATGAAGTCAGTGCTCTCAAAAACAATCTGGCACATAACTCCCTGTTTCCCTCTGTTTCCAGTCTTTATGGTATTCCAAGCTAAGCTAACAGGCTGCTAGTGGTAGCTTTGTATTTACCGTACAGACATGGGAGTGGCATGGATCTTCTCACCTAACTCTTGGGCAAACTATTTCTTTACACCTTTGTGTTTAAGTGAAACACTCACTCACTGTTGGAGGGAGGCAGGACCATGGCTCTCCTGTTCTTCAAAGGCTGTTTATAGAGTTTATAGAGTTATCACTGAGCAGGATATTAACTTTATACATGTATGTAAATAGCTACACAATATGTTAAAGTTATTATATGACATTTGACATCTTCCTGCATACAGGTAATGATACAATATTTGCAAAAAGCTTTCACACTAAAAAACATCTTAAACTTCAAAAATATCTACTATACATTCTAGTATTTGAAGGAAAGATAAATTTCACGGATACGATAAATGATCTAAATAAAAACTTACATATTGCATAAAAAGGGAGTGCATGAAGCAGAGACAGTTTTTGTAATTTACTCTTTTGTAACTCTACTCTGCAGATGAAATACTAATAATACTAAAAAGAGTTCCCTCAGTGGGCGTACAGATCAGAAAACTTTATTCTCCATCTTTTAAGTAAATAATTCTGGACTATAAACCACAGAAATGTCTCTGATGGTGCGGCCGATTTTATTTTTGGAAGTCTGACCTCAGAAAGTTTGGCAGTCTTCAGTCAGTGCATTCGTATCATCCAACAGTTTGTTCCAGTGAGTCACAAACACTCGGCTCCTTCCTACACTGACAGTACTGAGCTGTCAGGAGCTAAAACTGGGTTGAAGTGATGAATAAAACATGCTGACTGACCTCTGACCTCCTTATTGTTGGCTGTCATGTCTGTGATCCAGAAACTGAAGCAGATTCTGCATCACCAGTATTTGGTTGTTAACCCAGTGGGTAGTTTGTTTGAGAGAATCCATGGGCAGACAAGACAGGACTCTGATCTGGGATGCAGAGAAATGTTATACTTCCTTTGCATTTTGCTTAAAAGCTCTGTACATGAAAACAAAATCATTCAACACTAAAGTCAAAAATGACAGAAAAAATGATGTTTTAGTCACTGTGACGAGTTTTCTGTTCTCACGTGGCGCACGTTCTGTTTACAGTGGTCAGTGTTTTTGGCGAATGTAACACTAAATTTGGTAACGTTGGCCGAGGTTTCTAGAGTACAAACTTCCCCAAATCTAATACAGAGTAAGACAGAGCTGCTAATGTTAGAAACATGAGGTCTGTGTTAAAGAGAGAAATGTAAAAATAAGTAAAATGAACAAATTGACAGGGATACAGAATGAACCTCTGTTAGGAATATTACCAGGACTGTGGTTTAATAAACAACACTAAGTAGAGAAATTATCACCGGATAAAATGATTGTGAAATATGCAGTGATTTGCATGCAGTATTGCAAAAATACTATTAGAGGTCATGAAACATAATTCCATAATCAGCTTCTTATAATAAGTGAAGGGGATTGTAAGAATATTGTAGATATTTTTGTGTGAATGATAGATGAATTCAGTAAGTAGTGTGGTGTGTGACTGAGTGAACATGCTGCTGTAACCATAGCCAAGCAGGATTTCAGACAGGCAGCCCTCATGCAGGTAGATTACAGCTACAGAGAGGCATTCACAGCCCTCATGGCTCAAGTATATTGAGAAAAGAAAACACTATTATATTCATATTGACCATTAGTGAGGGTTAGAATTACAGGGGAAAAAAGAATGATGGATGTCACCATTAGAAATGTTTCTATTTATTTCTTGTCTCATTGATGTTGTTATTAGTAATTCTACCTTTTAAAGTACACCTTCTAAATCATTATTTCCATTATTAATTCATTATCTTAAGCCACAGAGACTCTTTTATTATATGACGGATTTTATTTTGCACATCACTGCGACTTCAAAGTAGTGTCCCTCTTCATCTACTTCTGCTCTGGTGCAACTGGGATTTTTTTCCCCCTCAAACAAACAGGATTTCAAAAGTTAAAATATGAATGATGATAGGGTGAAATGAGTCAGGATCTTGTCAGGCATCGTGGTAGCTGTGATGCAGGATGGTTACATCACAGTTGTGGACTGGCTAGCTGAGTGAAGCATCTGTTTTAGGCATTTGGTGCTTATAAAATGTGGAAGCGAATTACTTATTGCAACCCTGCTTTGACTCTATGTATTTTTCTTGTCATCAAGTCCACCGAGTTCTGTCTGCTAGTTGTCACTCTGCCACAACGAAGTGATAATGGCACATTCATGTCAGATTAACAATCTGAGTTAATCAAATTGAGTTGGTATCTCCTAGACTTGCAGTCTTTTTAGAACAAAATTCCCTCTTTGGTTTGAAATCCATGCAACATCTCAATATTTTGCAATATTTGTACTTTTCATGAATACTTAATAACACTAAAAAGCTGTTGGAAACAGTTCTGATACATTCTTTAAGAAGAGGAACTGAAGAATATTATCATGTATGCTGTTTCATTTCAGGAAACAAACAACATATTTAAAGAAATTTTTTCAGGTAGTCACTGGGTAGGGCCAGCTGCAGCACACAACAACTTCAAAATACAAACATCTCAAGCAACCAATAATAAGGAAGCTAACGGTCAGAGGTCACCGCATCCTGACCTTCTTACAAATTCAACAGGAAGCTCAAAGGGAATTTAAAGTTCAGCCAGAGTTGAAACGGTTAACACAAACTTAAATCCTTGAAAATGCCTTAAATCCTCTCCTATTCAGTTTGTCTAAACAATAACAACTACCACATGATCAAAGCTTTCCTCCAAAGTGCCTCTCAGTGCTAATCACTGGTTTATTGTTAGCATGGGAATCGGTTTGCTTCCAACCAATGACAGTCAGCATGTGACTCTGTCTGCTGAAGTCCACAGAGAATTTAATCTTTAAACTAGTGATAACAGAGTGGTGCAGGAATGAAACCTAAAACCTGGAAGAAGTTAGCATTTTAGCACTCCTGGTTCCCTCGTCCCAGAGTCAATGGGTTTTTGGTTAAAATGCCTGAAATAAGGTCTGTGGTCAGCACAAGCTCAAGACATTTGTACGTTTAATTCTACGACATAAAATACATCAGGATATACCCCACTTATGATTTTTTTAAGCTTTTACGTAGTTTAAAAAAGACGGTTGCTGACAAGTGGCTAAATGAGATTACAGAGGTTATACTCATGCTCTTACAAACTATCAGTTAGTTTCTAAGAGGAAAGGCTTTCGTAGAGTAGGAAGGTGTGCTAAATCAAATTACAGTTTGAAAGCTTAGTGGTCGTGATGTTGTCATGCGACTGTGGTGCAGTTTGTTTATAGCCTAACATTAGCTTTTTACTTCTGGTGAGTGTATTTATAGGGTTCAAAAATCGTATGGTGTTCATTTGTGAAGATTACCTTGCTGAGCAAAACCTCCCGGTTAGTCTACAAAAATACCTCACCCCTGCACCACTCCATTCAAGGACTGCACCTAATGGCTATTTACATTATTCATCACCTTATCTATTGAATTTTCTTTCAGGAGTTGGTAATATACACTTTAGGGATTTAACTTTGTCAACAAATACTATTAGGTATTTGATACAGTGGTTGATATTTGCCTATTATTGCATATTTATTGTGAATCATCTGTCAGTATTGATGATTGCTTTGGTAATATAGGTTTTTGATTTATTATGCCAATAAAGCTGATCTGAATGTCTGAATGTGTTAGCTAACATAAGCAGTTTGTGAACGTAATAAGGTTTATGAATTAAATCCAGGGGCACGTGGTGCAGTGGTTAACACTGTTGCCTCACAGCAAGAAGGTTCTGGGTTCGAGCCCTCTGGGAGGAGTTTGCATGCTCTTCCTGTGCCTGCGTGGGTTCTCTCTGGGTACTCCGACTTCTTCCCACTGTCCAAAGACATGCACATTAAATTGGCTGGTAACTCTAAATTACCCGTAGGTGTCAATGTGAGTGTGAGTGGTTGTTTGACTGGTGGTGGTTGACTGTATATGTTGGCCCTGCGATGGACTGGTGATCTGTACAGGGTGCTTCTCGCCCAGTGACAGCTGGGATAGGCTCCAGGATGGATGGATGAATTAAATCCATCTTCACTCTTATGAAAAGGTAGGAAACATGTAGGCCAGCGCAAAGACAAAAGTTATATGAGTTTAGTGAAATTTTCTTTACCCCCCCAAAATGCTTATGAGCACATGTGTGTGTGTATTAGCTGTGAACGTTGGTGGACTGTTGCTGTTAACGTTGATTTCATTTGGTTATGTCATTCATTTGGTGTTTACAGGCTATCAGAGTTCATAGCAGGAAAATCCCAGGTGTTACTGACAACTGGCTTTATTCTACTGAGGTGTACCAGTTAGCCACAACAGTGTGACTGAAGTGATATGCCCTTCCAAATGTAATTTTAACCAAATATTTCACCAATCATCAAAACAAAATGCAAATTAATGGGAGTTTCCATCTACTACTGATAAGAGAATATGAGGGGTTGGTTCACCAAGATAAACAGCTGAAACTAAAGGACACAGTGAGATGAGGTCAATGAAAGAGCTCAGAGGAAAACAATGTAGAAAACATGATGGAAATCTGACATTTCTGTTGGTTTTATGTATTAATGTAAGGGAGGTCACAGTCTCCTCATTGCTCCACACAGATCTGATGTTATCGCTTCAGTGGACATTTAAGTCATATGCCCCATGTACGTTGTGACTGTCTATTGCACTTAAACACATGCAGCTTTTATCAATACATCAACTTGTCCACCTTTGCCAAGTATCAAAACTTTCTGTGATACACAAATATCCAAATGACTAAAAATGTGACTAAAAATAACATACATTTTCTACAATTAAATGAAAACAGGTGTCAAAGTTACCTCGGGATTTGACTGAAAGGGATTATTTAAGTTGGATACCAACACTCCTGAATTGATGAAAAAGCCTTTGAACTTACAATTAGGTCTGTTAGGTCTTAGCTATGAACAGCTACCCCACTCTGTCCATTGAACTCAACAGAATGAAAACATCACCTGAATTCAGTCCACATTTCGCTCTGATCTGACACAACAGAGCCTCAGACTGAACAGGCTCAGGTTTGGCGCGGGCCGTGTGACTGCTCTCAATACTCTATTCTCTTTTGTCTGCCATCACGTCAGGTATTTCCACCCGTAATCTGTTTGATAGGGACGGTTTCAAAGATCAAAACATGTGCCTGCAGACATCATCTCTGCTGCTCTACTGTTCACGCCTGACTGAGCCAGAAAGGGCTTCAGGACAGATGCACACATCAACGGGATGATGAAGTCCCCTATAGAAGCTTTGGGTTGGAGCTGAACGACTTCCAGGTTACAAAGCACAAGTCAGGTATGTGTGTGTGTATGCTGTACGGTATGGACAAGCCAGAGATAGTGTATGTTGTTGCTTACAGAGACCAGCCTGGAATTCACAGAGTTTAGTGAAATTACCACAGAGGCTAAAAAGCTCTGTAGAGCTGAGGGGAACTGCAGGGTTGGGTGATGATGATAAGAAAAACACTTTTAGATTCTGCTGACCAGTTTCTGAAAATAACCCCCATCAGGTCCAAAATTCATCTGACAAGTTTCCATGCAAGTGTGAATTTCTGTTGTGTTTACAGTCGGAATGCTCAAAAACATGGCTAAGTTTCATTAAACACAGTGTTGAAATGAACAAAATGTTATTTCTAACGTGAGGTTGCCCATGTTCAGCTTGGTGAAATACAGATGAACAGAGCTGAAAAAGAATCTGTGCTTATTTTGATATTCAAATAAAGACTGAATTTTTGGCAATTTGAAATCATCTGGTGAAGCAGTGACTAAGGAAAGTTAGTTTTTTGTGCTGAGCACATTTTTTTCTGCTTTAGTTGAATGTTTTCTCTTTTTTTCACACAGTCTTTACAAGTTCATCAAGTGGCCCCTCTGGGCATCTGGAGTTGTCAGCCCAAGGTTCTCATGGTGAATTAACACATCTGTCCCGTGCCAAGAAGATCCAGGTCACATTATGAGACGTCATGTTTTCTGTTAGTAATTATCAATATTGGAAGCTGGTGGTGTGTCTCCAGGGGACGTGATGTTGGCGGGCAACTGCATTGTGTGTGATGAAAATTTAAAAAGTGAGACGTGGTTTCAAACAGTGTCTACTTTGGTGTCTGGTTTCTGTCATGCTCAACTGCCTTTTATTTACCACACAGCCAGCCTGACAAAAAAGAAACATTTATTGCATATGAAACATTTGACATAAAGAGGGCAGACACTCAGTGAGCAGCAGTGTGGGATGTATAATAAACATTTCAGACACAGATATCTGTACAGATAACGGCTACCCCTCTTTATCCTAAAGCCCATGAAAACATCCTCTTGGTTTTTCAGAGACCCCTGTCAAGGCTTGGGGTTGGTGGAAGGATGCACTCTGGTGATCTTTGGAAGTTAAGGAACTGCACCTATAATGTCCACCAACATCTCAGACACCAATTTTTACAGGATTCTATTGGTTTTCACTGCCATCCAGTAGTTTACGATACAAAAAAATGACCTTTCTCAATAGATTTTCTCCTCCACAAAATACAGTTGAGCACTGTTATGAGCCCATCTAGTTTTTACTGGACCCTCACTCCATGTAACTTCATGTCATTTCACTTTAATGGTCACATGTCAGTTGGTCAGTTTCAGCACAGCACGGTTTCTGCAGCTCAGCATACCAGGGTTGAGACTCGTGGCCTAAGGTAGAAGATATGTTAAACAGCTCTGAAAGGATTATACTGAAAGTTTAGAGTTACAACTTTTGTGGTATTTCTTTTCTGGGTCTTTGAAAATAACAAGTCGGCCCTGACTGAGGAAAGGCTCCATAGCGACAGTGATGTCAACATGACTGTCTGAAGGTAACAGATCAGGGTATGTTCAAATCTACATTCTGTGATTGACTGCACAAAGGCCGATGTTGTCCAATTTCTCAGACAGTACTGACCTGCAATTTTCAATTACACAGAATTACACAGAAGTTATTAACTTAAAACTTTCTGCATAATCACTCAAAGAGTTTAACTGCATGTGCTTGTAACAAGAGCTGTCTAACTCCTCTCCTTCAAGCTCGGTTCACAAACTCATCAATCACCCCTTATATAGGAAGATAACATATTACACAGCTGCAATCTCTCTTAGAGGTTTCCCCCCACTGTAGATTATATCTGAGAGAGACAGCCATGAAAAATGTTAACCTACTGTTAAAGTGCAGCTGCAGATGACTGTAAAGACTGAGTTGAAGCTTACATTAAGACAGACATGCATTCTTTCAGGCTAGCATGTTGTTGCTCTATCAGTGATTGGCATTTGCAGCTGTGCCACGGAAGTTAGCATACCGGCTAAACCCGACTCACATTTCCAGTAAATTACTTGGGCCATAAGTTGCTCAAGTTAAACCAAACTGACCCTGCATTATTTAATATGAGAAAATACATTTTTGCTGATTGACAAGTTGGAAGTCAGAGAAATATCAAGGAGAGGTGAGTCAGGACAATGTCTTACTCTGACATCACCGCATCTTTCGAACATCATTAAGTAATTTGATGTTAAATTAATAATTTACAGTAACAAAACACATTAGACTGCGTTGTACTCAAATGGTGATGAGTAACGCTAAAACGGGGGAATCTGCCTGCATTATCGTTAACTTGTCAATAAGCAGTCTTTGTCCAAATTTGGCTCAAATGTCAAAAGGTGAATTAAGGAATGTTTCCATCCACTCCTGTTGTATCAGTATGAGTTGTTGTTGGATGATGGAGATAAACAGCTGGTGGAGCTAATTCTCCAGTTGGTACCATTAAACCACTAAAAAAGAATAGTGCACAACTAGATGAAATCTTTGAACGAGCTCCAATCAAAGCTCATACAATGGAAAAGCATGTGAGTTATCTGTTAAATGTTAATGAAGCAGTGTAGTTGAGGAATAATGGCAGCCCCGGTGAAGTTTATTCCCACATAGTTTGAACGACTTCCGCAGGTAAAAAAAGTTTGAAAGTTGCCAATGTCCAACATTCATGATTGACTGCAGGTAACAAAAGTTCAGAGCCACATTTGTTGTCTTGGACAGCAACAGTCTGAGGTTCATCTACATGGGACACTTCTGTGAGTAGTCGAGATGAAGCTGTGATCAAACCAACAGCTTTGACTTAATGGCTGACCTCCTGGGGTTAAATCCACCTCAGTAAGTGTATTCATGCAATCCTGTCTCTTAAAACTGGCATGTATACATGTTGTACTGGTAAATATGTTCTGTGAGAAATGTAATGCTGCCTGGATAAAACAGTGAGGAAGCATTTTAATTAATGTAACTGCCAAGTTGGAACATGCAGACACAGAGTGGATCTGGAAAATGCTGAGCAACAATATATTCTTGCATTATCTGTTTGTGGCAACTAAAGCAGGGTTAACATTTCTATGGTAAAATCTCTGACAACTCAAAGCACTTGGTGAAGGTTTGGGAAAGATTATGGACTTCAAAAATCAACAATTCCACCTTCCCTACCCTCCAAACAAAATGTTAAAGGTGCCAAAACCAAATGACATGCAAAACACAGGAATACAGATCCTCATGCTCAGTTTTTGTGCAGTGTAAGTACACAGCACTTCCTGGACTGTAAAAACTGTTGCCACTAGACATTTTATCAAATTATGGTTCCTCCAAATGTATTTGGAAACTATTTAGTAGTACATCATTTTTAAAAGACAGTGTTGCTTCATGTGCTGCTACGTGACTAAATTCACTGATGAATGCAGGAAACATCACAGTGACCTGTCACTCATCACTGTTCATTTACCTTGATGTAAAATCAACACTGCCTGTGTATTGGTCCACACCATCGGACAACACAGGAGAAGACAGCTTGGTCTCAGTGAGACCTCTACCTGGTTAAATGAAGGAAAACACGACAAACTAAACTACATTTAAAGCTGAAGTGCAGCTTCAGAAAACAGAAATGTTTCTTGTCTCTGCTCTATATGTGTTATTCACATTATCAACATTAGTCTGCTGCTGCTCACTATGAAGAGTTACGGCAACATGAAACATGAGGATTCCCTTTTCTCTCAAAATGAAGGGATGTGACTTTAAGCAGGTTTAGTCAACACTGCAATACTTTTTGAAGGCAAATCAAAAGAAAAACTTTTGTTCACACAGAACAGTTATTATTATTATTATCATTATTATGGTCTTGTACACTCACACACTAACGTTTAAGTTGTGACAATACTCTGAAAAGAACAATTTATTCTAAGGAAATAAAATGGTTTATGGACTGGGTAAATAGCATTTAAGTGATTATTTTAATCACATTTACTATTTTAAAATACAACATTTTTAATTTTTGAAATTAGCAGCAACATAAAGTGCATTAGGATTATTGAAATTACGATGAAATTATTTCATTTCATTTCCTCTGTAAATGTGAAAATGTTAGTCAACTGTCTAATTTTCAGCTGCATTGAAGTGATGATTAAAAACTATATACAGATTAAATAAATACAGCAACAAAATAAGCATCCTCAAGTCAGTGCACAGGCCATGGAGAGCAACACAGCAGCTAAATATTAATTGATACTTTGACTGGTAAAATATGTAAAATATCAGGAATTATCTGATCAGAGAAAACGTAAACATGCTCACAGATCGAACACTCAGCAGCTTTCGAAACGTTTATGATTGTCGGTGCGACACAAACATTTTGTCCAGTAGGAAAAAAGTACTGAGGTTCCACACTCAGCCCAACTGCATGTTTAAGTGTAGGACTACGACGCAGTTTTTGGAGGTGTGGGTCTGTGTTAAGGGCTATTCTAGTCAGCAACCCTTTGAGCCTCTGTGTTAAGTGGCATCCAATCTGCTGCAGAGCTGAAAGTTTAAAGGGTGACTGCTCTGGCTGCTGACCCCCGCAATGCTAAACAAAGTCCTTCACAGGTTATTAACACCGACTTCTACTCAGCTAATCCCAGCCTGCTCGGCTCAGCGCACGGAATAAACTAAACCATTTGGAAAAAAAAAAAATTCAGAGCTTTGTTAACACATAACAAAACATCCAAAATGAGACAAGCAAGTTTAATCCCATATTGTATATTACTGAAGTTATATACAAATACAAATATTTAACAATAGACATTTGAGACTATCATTAGGCAGACTTACATGTTTGTAATCTGGATAGGAAAAGAACTAAAAAGTCCTGCCTGCAAAGTGCTGTATTGATTGAGATAGGTTTAGGTAACAGAATCAGCTTGGATTCAGGGCTAAAAAAACACTCCTGTCATTTCATGTTTTACTTCTAGACAAACTTGATGTTGTTATCACTGGTATCCATAATATCTACCTGTGTCTGCAGCTATTGAGTCATCTAAACCTTTAACCATAACTCGACACACCCCTGACTCATGTTTATAGTAAGATAAATAGTAAGACCATATGACCAGTTTGTAAAGATGAAACTACCTGACAGGAATACAGTATTCCAATAATAACTATGTTAGGAATATATCATGATGACGCCATTTTGCATTATCAGTATTTTTACTTTCTGTTGTGTTTAAAACATCTTGTTGCTAAAATCTGTTCTTTTGCTTCAGAAAACTTTTTTTTATCATTGTTACAGCAGCTTATATTTAACAAAGATCTCAATACTTCATTTTGCTTTGCATGGCTGACCTGTGAATGTTACCATTTTATTATTACACCAGTGTTTTTCTGTTTCCTGTTGCTCTGTGTGATTTGCGATCTAGAGACTGTGGATTCTGTCATTGTTGTAATTTTAGCCTTTAGTCTTTCTACTTCTGTTTGACTCTTAACTCACAGAAATGGCGATTTATGTGTGCTGTAAACAAAATGAAAATATCACATAAAGCCAACAGACTCTGGTTTAGTTGTTTTTTTTTTTCTTCTTTATACTCTCTGTGTGTTCACACTCCTGTTCATTTAGTTTTTTAAATTGTTACTCAGGATTCCATTTTTTGTTGAGCTGCTGACGCTTCACAGAGAACAGAAATCATCACCTTCCCGTCTGTGCTGGTGAGTAAAACACAGAGGGTGAAACATTTTGGTTTGGTCTTCACATTCGCAGCCGACATCTGCGCTTTACAAAACAGACTGAAACTGTATCTGCCTCTGCATTTTTCCTCCACTGTGACTGAAAAGAGTTTATATTTATGTCCTGGACAATGCTAATGTTCAAATACGTCCTGAAAACAGAATTCAGACCATGGTGGGACGTGACTGGGACCAACTGACCGCATGAATTTAGTCACTCAAGAAGTAGTTTCATTTAATGTTACCTAATATAATCTTCATCTGATATTAGTGTTTTTTTAAATGATCAAACTGCGGTTTATGCGTGTAAAAAGCTTCAACTCCACAGCTTAATGCCAAAATCTCTGGGAGAAGGTGGAACTAAGTACTGAAGCACGACTTCTTCTTGATCCACTTGGGCTTGTGCCTCATTTATATGTCACTTTGGACGAACGCTTCAGCCAGATAAATACATGTAAATGTGAAAACAAACAAACAAACAAAAAAAGGTCAGAGAAAATGCATCAGAAAATATCTGACAGTCTCAATGAGTTTGACAGTGATGGTGACGTGTTTGTGAAATTATACAACAGGTTTTTGAAGGGTTTTATAAGCCTGAGGGTTCACATGAGGTTTTCTACCTGGAGAGGGGGGAAAAAAACAAAGAAATAATCCCTTAATTTTATCAAAAACAAGACAAATCCCCAAACATGTGAGTGACTGAACAGCTGTGAGTCAGGAAGCAGCAGAAAAACTTCCAGTTTGCAGAGTGAGTTTCATAAGTCTTAATATTATTTCAGAATAAAAGTAATGGCAAAACACTGAATGTGTAAACACTATGTAAACTGTATAAACATCAACAGGCCACGTGAAGCAGCAGGAGTATTGACTGACTTCAGGTTGAGCTCATTATCATTAACACACAGACGCAGACAGACGTTAATAGCTTGGGTCACATCATGTAATCGCCATATTGTTGTTTATGATTGACGTCTGCAGATCTGTAAACACCCGGATGGATGTGCTGCTTTTTAAAGATGAGAAAGCCCAGAGGAGGAGATGGAGAGAAATGCCAAGAGAACTGGAGCAAGATTACTGGTAGGAAAACACATCTACTGGATGATTCTAAACATACACTTTAACTGAAATATAAGCTGGCAGGAACTAAAAGTTTGGATTTTCTTTAATCGAAAATGAAGGTGAGGAGACACTGTTATGTTATTTTGATCTGAGAGGTGTTTCCTGGCTGATTTTAACACAGTATTTGATTCAAACAAATGTCTGAAAAAGTTACAGAAAAACTCCAAACAAGCAAGATGAGATAATTCAACTTGTTTTAGATGCAAAAAGTTTTTTTTGTTTTTTTTTAAAGGCCTTTTTTCTTGTTGAAAGTGAAGTCAGCAGCCTATCTGAGTCTTAGGGTAGCTTCACTTGTGTCAGAGAAAGTTCATAAAATGGATCCTCTGAGAGCAAAAACCAAAAACCAAAACTATTTACTACTCATGCTTCTGATCCCAAACATATTTCTTTCTGACTTAATCCTGAGGTAAATGATAAAATGTATTTTCTATATTGAAAAGTATCTGCCTGCTGGGAGCGTGTTTCAGACTATTTATTTGCAAAGCAGCTTGTTTTAGAAGTTTTCCTGCCTCAAGTTAATCTTCTCAAACAGATGAACCTGTTTCAGAACAGCTGGAAAGAAAGAATAATACAGCTGCAGACTGTAAGGAAAATTTACTTTTTAAAAAATGCAAAGTGGCAGAAGGTTATTTTTGAAAACTCAGCAGCTGTTTATTCTGATAGCAGAACAGGACTGTAAATGATGTTTGATTCACTGGAGGAGACAACAACTCTCCAACTGAAATCTGAATTGCGTGTGTCAGGATAGTGGTAATTTCCCACTGTGCTAACAGCCAGTGAAGGCAGCACAGTAGGTTTAGAATGCACAGAGCTGATATTTTACTAAATATGAGATTATTTACCACCTCTAATAAAATACATTTTAATCCTGTTCAAAGCCACACAAAACCTGAGCCACAAGACTTGATTTTATTTTTTATTTTTTAAACTGTTTTTAAATATATATTTTAAACTCTTTCTTTTCCTGATTTTACTAAATAGAATGAAGAAAGTTTCTGTAGTTTCAGTTCGTCTGGATTTCATTTTACACTTTTGTATTTAGAGAGTTTTCTGAAGAAACTCTGACCTCCTTTATCTACAAAAAATGCTCAAGTTATTCACTTTTAAAATGCTCAATGTAAAATATACAACCCCCCAAATTTAATCTGTCAGCTTTCAAATCCCTAAAATCACTTAAATGCTAATTTTAACCTTTTCCTCTTGCAATCAGGGTTCATATACAGTATTTTCTCCTTCCTTAATGCTTGTTTTTTTACTTTTTTTTTTTCTTTTTTCCAGAGCTAGTGTTGTTTTAGTGGGTGGAGCCTGATGCTTCTCATCCTGCAGACACACAGTCAGATAACTCTCTTGAGGGTTGATAAACAGACACTGGTAAAGAGTAAAAGGTTCTATTTTGTCTTTCTAAAGTGAGTAATATTTTTTCTCTAAACTCCAGATTTTTAATTCCACACTTTCTCAGTAACTCAGCAGAAGTTTGGATGTTGCAAACCCTGCACAAATCTGAACACCTGAACTGAAGAAATATTCATCTGCAGCAGACAGTTTACAAAAGTCAACCAGACGTTTCTCTCGTGAAATTCTAAAATAATTTAAACTAACTCAAAAAGATGTAAATATTTAATACATTTTACTAAATGATTTGAACATGTTTTATAATTTGTGTCAATAATGTGATCACTAAAGCAAAACAATGAATATTTTCAAACTCACTTTTGTCCAACTGAGTGAATTGTTTTGTATTTACATTAGAGATGATAAAACAATCCTGTTTTTCCCTAAAATATCTGTTTAACACATACAATATATATCTTTTTGTGGTTCTGTTTTTTGATTAAACCGTTTAAATAACTATATTTAAATATATTTAAAAGAAATGTGTGTAAAAATTTAAAAAGTAACTTATTCAAAACACATAATATTTGACAAAAGTGTTAACAAAACTAAATCATTTAGACAGAATACATTACATGCATTACACAAATATGTGTATGAATATAGTTGTACATTTTTGAATATAAGAACAAGTAAGAGTTATATAAAATTGACCATATAGTATATCGGAATATATTTTTACATGTTTGTGTATAGGATATAAATGTTGTACAGTATGATAACATTTTGCTGTGTCAGAGACTGATAAGATAAAATTGTGATAATAGAATTATCATTAAGAAGTCAACAGACGTCCTGTTTGCATCTGTTTGTTCAGTTTCCTCATAAACAAAACTGCAGAAAACTAAATATTCACTACGCATCTGATCCAACTGAAACAGGATTTTAGACTTTACTGCAACCAGGAGGAATGTAGACCAACACCAACCCCCCTCAGTTACACACACACACACACACACACACTATTCTGCTATGCAAAGAAGAGCACACCCAGTATGCTTTTACCCTGTAAAGACCCAGCTTTAAGTCACTTATTGCTGCTTATTGTCTTATTTTTCGAATGACATCAACACATGTACAAAAATCAGCAAATTCTGAGCTTTCCCTGAATATTTGTGCATATATATTATATATATTTATATTATTTTGTGAAGGAAAAAAACTGTTATGAACCTAAAATCATGTACTGTAACGCAAAGGAGAGGATATAAGTTTATAATGTTAGACATACTGTAATTACTACAAACGTCAAAGACATAAATGTCTTACAAAGGCTGTAAACTGTCTCAATGGTTTCTTAATGTGTGCAAACACCCCTTGATATCGACTCAGGATTCCTCAAATCTCTGAATTTAATACCACAAATCTCTCTTCATTTGAAAGATTATGGTCCAGGCTGTTTAAAGAAACCTTAAATTCAGTTACTAAACCCTCAATCTTTAACATCTCAGACTCCACATGGGACTTTTAAATGTCTCATTCAGATGTTTGACCAGTTAAGTTAAAAAAAAACCTTGTCAGTTCAAACTTTATGTTAACGTTAAAAGTTTAAAGGGCGCATGAGGTGTAAAATTAACGGGTAGTTTTTCCTAAAGTAAATTGGTTAAATGTATGTTTGCATCACGCCGGAGCAGTTTTGACACATCAAATGGGTTTTGTTCCATCAGAGCATTGATGGTTGAGCGGCAACACCCCCGCTTCTGTGTTCATGCTTTTATTTTTTTAAGTTAAGCCGAGTTTAGTCAGTTGAGCGGCGGGTCGATTTATTTTGGCAGCGTCTGATGGCCTTGAACCCTCCATGTCCTGTTTTAAGGCCATCACGCGTCAACTGCAGCCAAAATGCAGCAAAACTGTGCTGCAGTATTTTCAAACAAACAACGAAGGAAATGAAAAAAAAAAAAAAAAGCTCTGACCCGGCTGGCTGCGGCGCCCCGGCGCTCACTCCCACCCCGCCCCCCGGTGAAGATCGCGTGCAGAATCCAGGCAACCCAGAGCGTGCTGAGGGAACGCTGCCTGCTGCACACCCAGGCGACGTGACCTTCCCTTCCCTTCGCCAAACAGCCCAGCGATGTGGGGGCTGCCCCGACTCACTGAGCATGCCCAGTAGCATCCGCAGCGTTTCGTGACAACACTAATAGTCTGCATGGATCACTGGCACGCAGAGTCACTT
Source organism: Lates japonicus (assembly GCA_033238685.1). Classification (NCBI taxonomy): domain Eukaryota; kingdom Metazoa; phylum Chordata; class Actinopteri; family Centropomidae; genus Lates; species Lates japonicus. Next base: position 24,266 of record BRZM01000054.1, on the reverse strand, counting down.
CTAATTAGAATTATCTCAATCTTCCACCAGGGTTTTATGTTTTTTTTTTTCTTTCGTAGGGCGGCGCCATCTTAGTGGCCCGCCGAGGTGCCAATTCCCCGCCGGCTCCGCCCCTAATCCCTCCCCTAATCCCTCCCCCCTCCTCGCCTCCTAACCTTTCCGCACTCTCTTGCTCGATCAGAGGTCTGGGGCCTTCACTCCTCCTCCCTCCCCTCCTCCCTTTTCTACACCAGAAAACAAGAAAATAAAGAGGGGAGGAAGGGGGACACCCCGGCCCGCTCTTCATCCTCATCTCATGGCTTCACGCTCTATTACGTATGCATGCTTTCATGTCTGCAGCGCGTGTTGTATGTTCTTTCTCTTTTCCTTCTTTCGTCCCCTACAACCATCTGCTCTGATGGGCCTTTCATGGAAATCGCTGCACCTTTTTCACATGTACAGTAGAGGCACAGTCGGTCGCCTTCCCCTCCTGCTGACTCCTGAGACATCGGCCATTTTTAACCCACTTTCTCCATCTGAATGTTGGGCCGCAGAGCTAAGCTGCTGTGGTGAGCGGTGACGGGGTGGGGTGGGGTGGTTAGCAGGTCGAATTCAGAGGGGAGGTGGAAAGCGATGGATGTCACCCAACCAGTCGAGTAATTGACTTTATTTCAGAGAGGAAGGAAACAATTTATCTTCCTCTCTTCAGCCGCCGCTTTCCAATTCCTCCGTCGCCGATTTAACAGGATTGCTGAAAAACAAACTCTTTTCTTTCTTTAAAACCACGTTCATTTGTTCTTTTTGTTCAGGTTTAATCCGCGTTTCCGACACTCATCCTCTAAAAGCGGCCTGCAGCCAGCGTGAAAGCACAAAAGGCTGCAACCTCCAGGTCTCCAGCTTTACCAGCAGGAGGTCAAAGGTCAGAGACAAATGGACAATAGCTGCTGTAGATTCTGACTCATGATGCATTAAAAACAGGCAAACGGTAGAATAAATATTACAATATTTACTCCAGATTGTTTTACTGTTTTTTACTGATAGAACAGTCTTAAAATATTTAAACTCGGATCCACCTTCCTGTTTCTACAGTTAAAGTTTAACTGACTTTCTCTAAATTTGACCAAAAATATAAAGAGGCAGGAAGAGTTCAGGGGGGGAAGCTGAGGCCGGATTGAAACTGTACATCGACAGACAGATGGACAGGCGGGACAGGTCGGCACAGCTCGGACAGACAGACAAGGAAGAGGAAAGAGACAGAAACGAGAGGAAACTATCAAGTCAGACAGACGGCAAGTCAGTCAAACAGACACAGGGACAGACAGGTGTGGGAGCCGAACGGACCGGTGGAGGAAAGACGGCGATATTTAAACAGGCAGGCAGACAGGCAGACTGCCACGGAGTTAGACGAACAAACCAAGAGACAAGCAGATAAAGACCCACCAAAACAGCCGACACGCACGGTTCAATCCGGGCGTCCATTTAGTCACAGAAATACTCCGGTTTGTCTCTTGTTGCATTTGTGCATTTTGCTCTGAGTTTATTCTGAGTGAGGCTGTGAAAGTCAGGGCCACACCTTCCTCTGAGGACACCAGGGTCACATCCTCTGCTCCAGGGGATTTAAAAACTTTTTGAAGGTTGTTTGTTTAGAGTCAAGTATTGTGTATGTATCAAAGCCAGATTTGCTGCTTTTTATTGTTATATGTGGTCATATTTTTAGATTTTTGACTGCACATATATTAAAGACAATATGTAACAGACTTCATCAGGAAAAAAAAAGATAGCTGCAGCCTTAGATTGTTTCACTGATGGATGTTTTTGGACAGATCTTGCAAAAGACAGACGTTCCTTCTCAAACAGATGTGAATGATTTTATAATATGATCAGAGGAGGTGAACAAGGTGAAGGTGGTGCAGTAGCGGGGGATACAGGAGAGGGAGGAGGAAGAGGGGGAGATGGTGTCATGGATGGAGGAGGTGGCTGATGATTGTGCAAGAAGGAGATGGAGGATGGTAAGGAGTGAAGGGTGTGAGGGGTGGAGGAGGAGGAGGACAATGAAGTGAGGCAGTAACAGCAGGAGGTGGGTGGGTGTAATGGAAGAGATGAAGACATCGAGGAGCTGGAGGAGGGGAAGCTGAGATGCAGGAGGTTCATGAGAGATACCAGGAGGAGGAGAGACAGAATGGGGAAAAAAAGAGGAAAGAACAGTTGGGGGTGGTGAGGTGGAAGGAAGGAGAAAAGATAAACTAGGAGAGGCAGGAGGTGGAGAACTGACAGGACAGGAGGAAGCCCGTAGAAACTGTGCTTATGGGAATGGAATGGGGATGTTGACAGGTGATCTTTTTTCATGGGAAGAAGCACGACATTATGAACCGTAGGCTGTACAATCGTGTATGTATGTCATCAGGTTTAGGCAACACAAGCACTAAGATTAGCTGGAGGCTGGGTTATAGTGAACGGATGTGTGGCCTGAGACCAGAGCTGATGTCCCGTCACAGAAATATTCAGTGTTGCCTCTTTTCCTTTTCATCTCCTAACCATAAACCATACACCTTAAAACAGTCCACTGGTTTAGCATTGTCCAACCCATGATGGACAGTAACCTTGCATCTACATTACAATGAAATTTGAACACAGACGGTTCAGTTCAGGGATCTTGTAGTCTTCTGACCCAATGGACCCTGACTCCAGGTGACATCGCTTGAGGATATTTGTCTGTTTTTTTTTACTCATTTAACAGTTTAACACAACAAAGCTGTAAAGGCAGAATGGTGAGTAAATCTTAGAAATCACAGGTGAGGAATTTTCTGGCGTATTTTATCACGTAGAATAAAATGTGAAAATATCTTGAGCTCATGTTAAAACCGTAGACCTTATTTCAGGCACCTAACTAAACTAAAACAGTTTAGCAATACTGTTCACTGCAAAAGAAAGAAGACAGATAGATGAAAAAGAGGTGAAGCAGAAAAAATAAGCTGTTAGGAGGTGGAGAACTAAGAAGGAGAAAGGAGGAGGTAGAAGCAATGGACGGAGGTAAGTGATGGCTAAATAAGGAAGAGTTGGAGGACAGTAAAGGAGGAGGAGATGGGGGGAAAGGGAGGGAGAGATGAAAAGGAAGTGGAGAAATACTGGAGGAGTAGGATGGTGAAGAGGAGATGGAGAGCTCCAACAGGAGGAGGCGCAGCAGGGGTCAGCACCGGATGAACACTGAAACCTGGTGAGTTTTAACAGGGTGCAGCCAGTTTGACCTAACACCCCCCCCCCCCCCCACCCCGCACCCCCCACCCCACCCCTCTTTATGTCCCCCTCCCGTCCACCTCTCATGGGAACCAATACCAACCACTACAAATCGACCGAAAACCAGTCTGCAAGCCAATGGGGAGTTCAGAAACCACCACATCATCCCTCCCCCTCCTCTCTTCTTCATCCTCCTCCTCTTCCTCGTCGTCTTCTTCGGGTGTGTTTTAGCGGAGGCCCATCGCGTGACCACTAATCACCTCCGAGGGCGAGGAGAGTCGAGTACGCCGCCACAGCAGCTCTGATCAGCTGATCCGCTCAGCTCAGCTCGTGGTTAATAATGCATCAGCGAGGTGTTTTAGACCGAAAGAACACCCACTCTGCCTCTTCAGGAGTCGCTGTCTGAAAGGTCAAAGGTCGAGCCCAGACCTTAGACATGGTAGTAAACAAAATTACATTTACTGTAAATGTTAGTACAGCAGCCTGGGAAGCAGCTGAACTTCTGAAGTGATAGGATGTTCTTACTAGAGGAAAAGAAACAAAGATACCAACACTATTACTGCCACTGCCATTAATATGTCATGGTTTCATAGGGAAACCAAACACAAACTGTCTCTCACTTATTTGTTTCTTGATTTGATGGATCTTAGTGCTGGTATACCAACAGTGTTTTATGACGCTAAATCAACTGCCTCACCTTAATGAACAGAAATAGAAGTTTAGATGTATATTTTCCACTGATCGAAGCAGCCAGTGGTTTCCATTTACTAATTTATTCCTGTTTAGTATCAAAAAACAGCGAGCAGGCTGTTGAAACTTGTTTGAGTCACGTAATCTATCGCAATGAACACCAACTTATTTTTAAGAGTTGATACACAAATGCCCCTGTTTATCTTTGATAAGCAGTAAAATGAAAAGGGAATAAATGTTTTATAACAAATTAGAATGATCAACTATAAGGAGAACATCAAATTTTATGTGTCTCACTATATTGTTGTCATTATCTATACAACAGCCTCCTCATATGAATGTCCACAGCAGAGTTTACACATCACTCTGTACTTTAACTGGAAACAAAAAAATATAAACTAATTGCTGCCTGGAAGTGTTTTAAAAAAGCATAATAAAAAAATATAAACTCTACAGCCTGTATTTAGTGTTACTTTCAGCATGAAAATAAAACTGACATAATTTGTAGTTAAGGAGCTGAAAGAAAAAACAAAAACACTGGTATGTCCTTTAATGATATTAAAGTTCAGCCATTGACTGAAAAATAAAATAATGTTTTAATCTACTTTAATCTTTTATCACTCTTATGCTGCTAATACCCACTACTACTACTGCTACTAATAATAAATAAGAATTTATTTTCAGAATTAAATACAGTTAAGTTAAATAGTTTTGAGACATCTTAACCTTTTTCCTTTGATCATCAATGATCGTGGCTGTATTTAACACACTGACATATACAGTAGATATATGGCGACATGTGACAAATTAAAGGAAAGACCAACAGAAAGTATCTTGTTAAGTATCTTGGGCCATCACGAGCCTCAGTGCTCCTTAGCAGTGATTCTCAAAAATCAAAGTCTCCAATAGATGTTGAATTGGGTTGAGATCTGGTGACTGTGAAGGCCACAGCAGATTATTCACATCATTCCATGCTCAGCAAACCATTCGGTGATCACGCGTGCTCTGTGTATGGGAGCAATGTCATCATGTTTCTCCACTCATTCCTTCCATGTGTATTCCGCCTGTATGTTGTGTGTGGATGGACAGTGTTGTAAAATGAATACCTTTCTGTAGTGTTTTATATGTATCAGGTAACATTAACATTTCTGTTCATAAATCTGCTCAGAAAATCAAACCAAACGCTTCAAACCAGTTTACATCAGTGGGAAAAGTCGACGGATAACTTTCTATATTGAATGCCTTTCTGTGTTTAGAGTGTTGGAGGCTGTTTCTGATCATGGAGCTGCAGACAATAAGGTGGTGTGATGCATTTTCTCCACAGGAACGAACTTTATCGGCTTTACTCTGCAGCTGCTGAGTAGCTCTGTAAAGTTCATCATCTTATTAGCTCGTCGTTTCCTAGAGACTGACGGAGATATGACATTATGTGGGCTTTTATTTTGGTAAATTTTAACGTTTTCTCCCATGTTGAGTTTTACTTTTTCGTTTAGCTTGCACGGTTTGTTAGGAACTTTTATTTATTATTTAATTTTAACCGAATTATTTTTTATATGTGTATATATATATATATATATATATATATATATATATATATATATTTACTCTTTTCCCGCTATTTTTTAAAATGATTTCCACTAATTAATAGTGGACATATGTTTTCATTTCTGGTCTTTACCAGCCTCTGTGTCTCCTCGAGGAAAATTACAGTGAGCTACACTATTTATACTTTCAAAGGTTTAATACGTGAAAATAAGAATGTAATTTAAAACAAATAAAAAAAATCATGGACCAAAAAGCAGCAGCAGTGTGATGTTTTTTCTTCTGGTATGAAACTTCTTTTGATTTTACGGCAGCAAAAATAAACTTTAAGAACATTTTATTTAGCAGAACAAAAGTTCATTTAAAAAAACTAACTTGGTCTCATTATCAGTGTAAATAAGAGCGATAAAAATAAGGTATTATTATTATTATTATTAGAAAAGCATGAATTCATCTGTAGCCGATGTACCTTCTGTCAGAGTCAGTGAATGACGTAAAGTCCATGAATCAAGACTTTATTAAACTTTATTAAGTCCGTTTAGTGTTCACTAACTTAACTGCTGAGAGGGTCCCCTTTACTGTTCAGATCTGTGATTAAAATATAATTTACATGGTGTTTAAACTCTGAGGAAAGAGAACGGAAAAACGAACTGTCGGGTTTCGGAGAAAAAAATGGGAAAAGGCTGTAAATTGATAACTGCATGAATGTTCATCGACTGTGGACGACGAACAGAGCGGCAAAAAACACCGTGTAAAGTTTACATTAAACTAGTAACAAAGGAAAAAGCAGCAGAAAACGCGCGTGAAAAACGATGTTGCCCCGTGTAAAGTCATTATCTCAGCAACAAATAAAAGTTATTGATTTCTCCTGGAGATGAAGCTGCAGCTGAACTGTTTTAATACCTCAGTCAAAATCAAAAATCACATCACGGGATTTTCTCTGTGAACCAACAGCAGAACAACATAAACCACGTGGGAATGATCCCACATCTCCTGTCTGATTACTTCACAGAATAAAAGGCTCAGAGTGATGTGATTCTGAAGATATTTTTAGACTTTAATCTACATCCCTTTATGTTGCAGTTCAATAAATTAAAAAAAAGTCTCTCCTACAGCAGCAGTTTTATTACTTTCAATATTAATAAAGAAATTATTCAGGGTTTGATTCTCATTGGTCCTCACAGCACAAAGAAGGAAACTTTTGAACTGAAAACTGAAAAGGAAACTCTGGAAAATATTTAAAGAAATGATTAAGACTTATCTAAAATGAATTATTATTACACAATTATTATTACACCTTCCAAAATACATACAGTACAAATTTAAAACAATATAAATGTTCAGTGTTGTTCAATGCTGATGAAAGTGCTGTAATTTTCATGTTTTTATTGATCAAAAAGCTGTAAGTCAACTGATTTAAATAAAAATGCAGAGAATAATAGTTATGCTATAATAATAATAATAACAACAACAGCAATAATAATAATAATCATCATCATCATCATCATCATCATCATAACATCTGCCAGTGGTGGAAAAAGTATTCAAATTTGTTACTGAAACAGCATGAACACACTGTAAAAAAAAAAAAAAAACTGCCAGTAGAATTAGCAAATTTCTTAAAAGTATCCAAAAAAAAATTTTTTTTTTAAATCTTCCTGTGTGTTACTGGGTTATTGGATTAGAAGTATTTTAGGCACTGATGGGTAGTTTATTCTACAACACATCATACGTTTTATATGCAACATCTCCATTTGTTGGTAACTGCTGAAATAATGGCAAGAGAAAAATATTTCTAACTGATCTGTAGTGGGGTAGAGGTATTAAATGTCATAAAATGGATTGTAAATGTGATGTGTAATATGATTATTTTGGGGAACAATTCAGTATCTACTTCCTGAAATGTAATTCTGAGCCCAAAACACACTGTAAAGGTGGCCTCATTAAAATATGCAAATACATTTTTATTAGGGATGATTTAAATAATTAATTTCGTAAATTTAAACATACTTTTGCTTATGTTAATATATTATATTAATATTATTATATTATTACTATTATGTAGATTTATTATTCAAATGTGAAACAGATATATGGCCTATGTTATGGCAGGTGGAAAACTGAAGGGTGAAAACTGAGGGCGTTTTTAACCTATGTAGTGACCTGAAGGAAAATGCTGCCACAGTAATCCTGTTGTCCACATGTGAAAAACCACTGTGTCCAAAAAAAGCACAGGAACTCACATGTGTTTTTACTTGTGACTTTTATTTTGTAGGAGGCGCCGGGCTACTGGCTGCTGGTAATGTTGGTGATCGTGTCACTGAAGCTTATTTTAGTGTCACTGTGGATAAAAACAACATCAGCTACATGCCCAAACTGTGAAATGTTGGTGAAAATGAGAGGATAATTAGGCAGAGAAAAACGGTGACCAGCGGCCGTTTACTCACATCTGATTTCTTCTCCTCAGCTCAGTGTAATCTGAGGAGACGCCTCGAGCTGCACTTTACAGTCTGAGATTAGAGTCAGAGTTTAAACAGAAAAAAAACCTAAATAAAACAACCTGTAATCAAACGGGACTCACATTAGCTGCTGCTCTGACAGCCGGGGAAATCAACGTGTGCAAACATGCACTGGTTTTCTGCCTGCAACCATGACACTGATCTGTGATGTCACCAGGGTGGCATTTACCCAGTCTGACCCTGAGGAGTGATATGGTAAATACAACCATCCATCCATCCACCCATCATGTCTCAGTGTGTTGAGTCGTGATCCTTAAGACACTATAATCCCACAATAGAACAAAACAGTGCAATCAAAAGGGTGGTGCTTCTTATTATGCAGTTTTTCCCTAATGTAAATGTATATATTTACGGTACAGTACAGTATGCTCCATGGTCAAAACTATGCCAAATATTCCATCCATGATGCATGCAACCACAGCACATTAATCTGCTACTATAACTGCCTACACTCTTCTGGTTTCAGTCTTCCCACTCAATGTTGAACCTGCTCCAGGGATTTGCTCCCAGTCACACACTAGAAAAACTAGTTTGTACAATGTGTTGTCTGAAGTCAACGGAAGGAAAAAGCTCTTCTGAACAGCTACACTTGAAGATGGGGTGAAAAGCTAACTGTCATAGAAAGGAGGAGGACATGAAATCTTTTAAATACATGGATAACGGCACACATTCTCAGGCAGTCTCTCCTTGAGGTCATTCATAGTATTGCACTCGAGCACTTGTCCCTGAGCATTCACTGAGTGAAGCAGGTGAGAATGTAGGACTGTTTCGGAAAGAAGAAAAAAACTGAAACTGCTGGATGCTGTTCGACCATCTAACCACCACTCTGATCGGAGTATAGCAGAATCACTGTCAGTGTTTCAGACAAGTTTGTAAATTATCATTGTATGCTGTACCAGAAGTACACAAAAGTATGTGGACAGGTTGTGCTCACTGAACTCAGCTGAAAATCTGTCACTCACAGCTGCTTGGTCTGGACCCATCGGTGTTACTTTTTAACACAATGCGTACTCCTTAAGGATAATTTAGTCTGATAGAGTTTCAAAGTTCTCTACTGCTTATAGAGTTGGCACATAAGTCAAGCAGAGCATGTCTGCTGACATATATGGGGCGAAACCATATTATGGTCCTGAGGTCACACTGAACTTATTATGTATTAAATCAGGCCACAATTAACCAAGTGCTGTTAGTGCCTTGACATGACCTTCAAAAGCTTAATAATCCTAGAGTGTACGTCGAGGAGTCCTGAGCGAGCTTCTGTATGTGACGAGTTGAGAGTGAGAACGTGTAGTCATTACATCATGATGGTTACTTTCTGCCTTCTCACACACTGTTTCCTGCACTGGACACTGGTTCATACTGTCAAATACAAAATACATTTCCTGGGAATACTGGGCTAGAGCTGAAGTCTCACTATCACTCCAACACAATTGTTGCCTTTTTTCCCCATGAGAGACTTCTAAATCTTCATCATCACAGATCTGTAAATGATTTTTTGGTCAGTTCTGCAGTGTAAATGCTCTACATTTTGAAAACAAACTCAGAGTTAGAGTATAGGATACAACTGGGGCACAGCTTGAGTTTTTGGAGGGGGCAGATGGTGGAGGGAGTGAAACCCAATGGAGAAAAAAATTACTTCCAGCATGTTTATCCTCTTAAGCGAGGAGGGACTGAGAGCGACAAGGCTGATGGGAATTGTGGTCTTAATTTGGAGAAACACAAATGCAACAAGTGAGTTTACAATAATTTATACCAAAACATAAATAATATGTTGGATAAAAATGCTAAACTCAGAACCTCCAAATGTATTTTTCTCATTTCCCCCCTGATTAAACGGATACAACAGGTAAATAGCAACCAGAGATCCAAGCTTCACCTGGACTCACCTTCGTAGTCCAGTGTCATGGAGATGTGGGACATCATACTGTGTGTCTGGCTGTAACTGTTGCCAGCACAGGCTTACAGGTCACTAATATTAGGCACTGCTGAAGGATAAACGTTCAGTTCGACTTCCACAACACATATAGACCAACTAACTACTACAGCACTTCAGCTTTGTCTTAGTAGAGGATGGTGATCTGAAAAAGAGCATGGAAGACAAACTAAACAAAGATTACACAGAGTTACTCAGTCCAAAAAGCAAGTGGATTAGAAAGTACAAGTTCTCCATGGATTCTTTATCAGGGAAAGACAGGTTGCACTAAACTGAGGTAATCAAATAGCAACAAAGTTTCATTAAACAGGAAAATCTGCAGTGTTTTCATTGGACACTAAAGGGAAGGAAGCAGTGCTGGAGGAAGTATTCAGATCCTTTACTTAAGCACCAACACCACAATGTAAAGACTCTCTATTACAAGTTAATGTCCTCCAAAATAAAATAAAAGTAGAAAAGGAGTATCAGCAAAGTATCAGTATTTTACTTACTACTGCTGGGGTGGTTAGTAGTTCCCAACCCAGGGGCTGCGCAGCTCTAAAGGTAAGATAAATCTGAGGGATCATAAGAATGGTTCCATTTTATGTAGATATTTACTTTCTCTATTTGTTTTTGTTTTTGTTGTTGTTGATGGAATAGATACTGATTTTTTGGATAGTGTCACAGGCCAAAAACACAAGGAACCACTGGGTCATTCTTGAACAATGTATTTTACAATCATATCATATGGGTTTTTATGTAAAATCTTAATCTGCAAAGTACAAGTTTGGCTGTAAAATAAATGAAGTGGAGAGTAAAGTCCATTTCTCTTTGAACTGTAGTGGAGTAAAGGTATAAGGTAACATAAAAAGTAAATACACAAGGAAAGTACAAACACCTCAAAATTGTACAACAATACTTCAAGTATGATACTTAAGTAATGTACTTTGTTACTTTCCACCTCTGGAAGAAACCCTGCTCTAATAGGACTTATACAGAAAGTAATATATTCTCCTCAGCTGTATGGTGTTTAATATTTTGTACTCTACTGCTCTTCCCAGAATAAAAGCACACAAACTATTGATTTTTGGTGTTTTGAATGTGTGCATAAAATACTTGCATAATGACATTACCTATAGGTCGCCTGATAAAAACACAGATGCCTGAAATTACCTCATTGCACACCCTACTTTATTCATTAAGTTTCACTGAAAAAACATGGAGTGATTTCTAATCAGTGGGAGCATGAAATCTTAAGAAGCTGACACTAAAAAACGGCCAGCAAAAAAAGCAAAAAGCAGTAGCAATCTGGAACCAGGATTCCGATGTAGAGGCAGACGAAATAAGTTTGATATGTCCTGATCTAACGTTAACAGACACTAAGCAGCCAATTCAGTTGTGGCCATGGTAAATAAGGCTCGTTTGGAACCACACAGGAATCTTTTCATGGAAACTGTCTGTACGTGCTAACAGTAAAAATATCCATTTGTTGGCGAGGTGGGTCAGTGTAACCTGACCTATCATTAGAAAGCTCGGCTACATTAGTGTAGCACTGATGGAACATGGCCTTGTGTGTTTACTGCTCATTAACCTGCAGAGTGACTGCGTTCCAACACACAGGCTTACAGGTCACTAATGTTAGGCATTCCTGCGGGATAATGCTGCCAGATAACAGGAGGCTTTACTGCTCAGCCTAATCCTGTGTACCAACATTAAGAGCTGCATTTGGCCACAGAGTCCACAGTTCACAGCTGCACTAGCACAGGATGGTGAACACAGGACTGGTGAGGACTAATATTACTTTTTATTTATTAGGAACAATGCACATGAATTAATATAAATGTGTCACAGTGAGCTAAGATCCAGGCTGGTGAGCAGAGCATCTGGTTAAACCCATCTCGCGCCCTATCTGTAACAATGAGTTACAGATAGACAACATAAGAGAGGTAACACAAAATAAGAATTAAAATGTTATTTCTGAAATAGATTTAATTCAAAAATCAAACTAAATGGGACCTTTAAGCATCCTAGGAACAGTTGAAAACCATTTAAAATAATTGATACCAATCCAAACACATGAAGAGCTAAAATACCCTAAAAAAAATCAATGGCCAGAGGAGAACGCAACTAGTCCCAGCAGCATCTGAATTCACAAGGAGAGACCATATTTTGCAGTTTCAGATATGACTGTTTCTAGCTCGTTTTAAATATTAATGGTCGTATCAGTAGATGAATATAAAACAAGGACCTTGTCCTTTAATGTCTTCTCTTTGATCAATGCATTATTTCACCTTATTGAACATTAACTGTACACAAAAACATACATTAGATAGAATCTTTTTCATCTGAAAAACGTGCAGAAGATGTGGACCTATCAACCCCCACCAACAAGATAGGGCAGCCTGCATGAAGCCTAAGAGGCAACCCCAGGACAAAAAGTGTCTGCAAAGCACTTACTGTGCCAGTTTTTGCTATTTGTTAAGCTCATGAGCCATGAACCATGGGCGCACGGTAAAAACTCAAGGTGACTCAGATGAAGAAATTGACACCACCTAATCCTTTCTATCATGTGGTAGCTAGGCAGTCACAGGACTGACTGTGTTTGTGAATATTTCAAAATCTCTTCATCTCAAAATTGATTTCAAAACTACCCTGCCTAGCAAAAACCTTTGAGTTCCCCCTGAGTAAACTCTCAACTATGATTGGTTGTAGAGACAAAAAACATATAATAGCCTCAGCAGTGAGGATTTAGATAATGCCACAGCACAACAACAGCTATATTATGTGTACTAAATTATACTGTTAATGCCCTGGACAGTTGTCAACAGTACTGCATTTTTATAGACCTATCAAAAGCATTTAATTCTGTTGATTATAATATTTTACTTGAAAAACTACCCTTGATAGGACTACATGGTTTTATGCCTAACTCTCTGAAAGAACACAGGCAGTAGCTATTGATTGCTCCAAATTATGGGCACTTAAAGTTAGCATAGGTGTCCCACAAGGGTCATGTCTTGGTCCTCTTCTCTATATACATGAACAATATTATCTCTGCCACTCCAAATTGTAATGTTTGTTTTTATGCTGATGATAGAATCTTCTATATCACAGTCTCTTCTCTTAATCTGGCCATTGCAAATCTTTTGATACATTTCCAGATATCTCTCTAAGCTTGTTTAAATTCTAACTGAACAAAATGTATACTGTTCTCAAGGACAAGAGTATCCAGCCTACTGTAACTATCCATACTCTTCAGGGTTCTTAAATTAAAATTGTTGAGTGTTACAAATACTTGGGCTGTTGACTCTCTTTAAAGACCCATGTGGAACTCCTGACAAGAAAACTGAGGGTCAGAGCTGGCCTCTCTTTTGCTAGCTGGAAGACAATGGGGCAATCTGCTATTCTGTCTGCTCTTGATTATGACAATATTGTGCATAAGCAGCCTCTTGAGCCACCTTAAAGCCTTTTGACCTTGAGTATCACAGGTAAAATTCTTCACTTACTATTGCATGTAACATGAAAAGACAGGATGGACAAATGTTTAAATAAAGAATTAAATAAAATTTCACTGAGAAAGTCAAGCTGATACAATAAAATTGAGGGAGATATATTCTAATATTTCCTTTAAAAAATCTTTATTTTTTTGTTTTTTTTTGGTCTAACACTGCTAGTAAGAAATTGAGTACAACATTAAATTACATGTTTATCTTTACTGAGACTTTCTAACAACAAATAATCAGTCGCTGTCTCTACTGTGGTAGAGGAGAAACCGGAGATTGGGATTACATACACACACTTGCATATAGCCAACTATACATCTGGCACAAGGGAAAGCCCGACCAGCCCAAATCCCTGGCGTGCTTGATGACGTGTAATGTAATCGAGGTAACGACACGGCCTGGGAAGGAAAAGGAGGAGGGCTACATGAGACTGGAAGAAAGCGGGAGCAAGCAGCAGGAGAGGAGGCGAAGGAGAAGAACAAGAAGAGGAGGAGTGGGAGGAGGATGAGGAGGGTCGGCAAGCTACCTTGACCTCTCCTCAGGGGTCGGGTGAGGAGGTTAAGCAAACAGGTCGTCGGCTTTGACAATAATCCCGGCTGGTCTGTCGTTCCTCTGCCCTGGGTGTCAGCATGCAGACCAGCCACTATTCAGCAGTGCTCTTCAATGATCACTGTTGTTCTAAGGAAGCTGGGAGGGAGTCTGGACCTCACCCCCACCCCCCTCACCCCCTCCACCATGACGGACATAGTCAGCCATGTTTTATCAGCCTCTACTGGCAGTCTCCACAGAAAAAGTCAGAAAATATTCTGTTCAAAGACAAAATAATTTAAAGTGGTGCCAACAAACTACATATTTTTCACTGAGTGATTGTTCCTTTGTTTTTGACTCTAGTTACACTCACTCTTGAATCATTATTGTCATTTGTGTGCTACTGTGAAAGTGAAATGCAATATTTCAAAAAAATTAAACCTAGGCCTTATCCTTTGATAACTGATTTGGCTTGATTTGATTGTTGATGATTTGATACAAGCATGGATTTTCCAGTCCTTCAAAGCTGCCTGAAAGCTTATATACAACTTTGGCCAAAAAGAAAAGTCCTTTTAATTCTTTGTTAGCAGGTTAATGAGTCTTAGTGAGGTGATCATTATACATAAAGTAATTTTCACATAGCACTCAGAGGCACATGCAATATCAGTGAAAACAACCACTAAATAAGAACTGACTGTGGAAAGAAATCAACTGCCAGAAAATGAGCAAAATAAACCAAAGGAAAATATGTAGTGCTAAAAAATTAGCACTGAATTTGTGTCACAAAACATGAGCAGCAGCACATACACACATGCTGCTTGGAAACTGAATCAGTGCGTTTGATGCCATTTAAACAAGACACAAAGAAATGCAGTCGACCGTGACGCACATTTGATTCAGAGACTCTAAGGCTGCCATTAGTCTGACTCACCACAGGTTTTGACTAATTGACGATGCAACTGTTTGACTGATCACTCTTTCATTTCATTGCAATCATTTTATCAAAAAGTCTTGGTGTTTAAGGATGATGGGTAATACTGATTAACTCTGCAACAGCCTCAGTTTAAAGTTATTGTGCACTTGTTTGACATGCATTTCCCACAGCCAGCTACACCAGACAGCTCATTCAGAAGGTGATGCTAAATGACTCATCTCTGTATGAGTGGTAGACAGTGTGTAGGGGGACTGTCAAATGTCAGCAAGACCGTTGAGTATTGCAAGGGAGTCAAAAGCTCACAGTCAAAACTCAAGTTTGACATTGTGTCCAGTTGTCTTTTTTTCTCATTGGGTTTCATTATTGTTCTCCAGATATTTCCCCATCAGTTCTCACAATTACATGTGGGTGTCTGAGCTTGAGTACCCACAGAATCAGCACCCACAATATAGTTTCTTTTACAACACCCAGTTCATCCTCAGTCAGTAATACAGCTTGAACTGAAGCGTTTGATACTACTAGGCCTACAGTTTCTGCTTTTCTGTCATTTCCTTGGTGGATGCCCAGGGTCCTACCCACATGGATTCCTTCACCTCTTAGTTGAAGTTTTTCTTCTTCTCTGAACTGAAAACAAGCTGTGCCAACACTGCTGTAGTAAGGGTTAAAAGCAGGATTGTACAGTGAGTGAAATGTGAGATGGAAGGCAGAGTTTTGAAGGCATATTGTCGTTCCGCTACACTGACTGGACTAACTTTGCTAATGGTCTATCTGGCCTCTTGCCAACACTTTCTCTCCTCAGCCATTTCCCACTTTTTCAATTTTTCTTTTAGTTTAGTCACTCGGCGTTACAAGGCGTTTAGCTTGACCTCTGTCATTTGTTTTTCTTCTCTTCTCTTTGTCTGTCTTTCTCTCAATTTGACTTTTTCTACCCGTCCTTTCTCGTGTTGTTTCTTAGCATTACATTGCATTAAGTTTGACCTTTGCCTCCTTTTTTCTCCCCTCTGTCAGCTTCCTTTCCTTTTTCTTTGTTCATTCATCTCCCCTTCCCTTCCTTTGCCTAATTGGTGTCTGTCCGTCTGTCTGCTGTCTGACCAGGAGAGGAGGAGGTTAACTCTTCCTGGATTAGGGACCCCTGTGGTTCAATGAAGACTTGAAAGACAGAGAGGGAAACACAGCAATAGCAGAGAGTCCTGACAGTTTATGCTTCAGCTCTTCTAAAGACTCTAAAGACTTTCCAGGAAGGAAAGAAAAGTAATAACCTAAAGTAAAGATTCAGGCTTTAACCTTACAGACCTTTAAGAAAGCATTATTATGACCTACAGAAAAAGAATAAAGACAGCAGAAAGGGATGAGCAATGTAAATACCACTAAAATAGATGACAGAGTAGTATTCAGTGTTAATATATAAGGTCTTTTGCTTTGTTTCACTCTGTAATCTGTGTTCAGGTTATTTTTGGATATAAACCTGTTGATTCAAAGGTTTCAGGAGTAAATCTGACCTTTAAGCTGAAAGGTTTGTCGCACTTGTCCAGTGGTCATGATCTCTTTGTCGGGGGTTGGTCCTGGGTGAGGCAGCAGTCATGCCTGGTCAAACCTCTATACTGGCCTTTCTCCTGCTCTGTCAGTGGGATCACTGAGCCGTTTCTCCAAGACAAGCTGTGTGTTCACCCCTCTTGTTAGAAGAAAATTACCCATATTTAAGAGTCATTCAGGAATGACCCATCAATTGACAGTCAGACAATTAAGTGACAGAAACAAGATGACCTAAAACTAATACTGTATAGTTCAGATTCAGGTTTTGGTAATAGCGACAAAACAACAATTTGAAAATAAGGATCTGAACTTGAATTCAGATACATTTGAGAATGCATGCTGTTTGCTTCTGCTCAGCCTTCTATTCACTCACTCAGAAAGATCATGTGACTTCAGAAGAAACTTGAGGGGCTACTTTTACTGCAAAGGTTGTACCAGTTCTCATAACTGTACATGTAAGCAGTGCCTCAAAATAAAAATGCTGTGCTAACAGACCCTGTGCTATGGACAGGCCACATGGCCCCAAGACCTCCATCTGATTGCTGCACCCACCTCTGCACTCTACAGTTCAGTGCTAGCAATGTTCAATACCAGTGTCTTTTTAGGGGAATATCAACTGTAAATAAAATTATGAACTGTAATACCTGGTTAACAGTACCTTTTATTCAGCCCTGAGTAGTGCCTGTAGGTATTCTTTTCAACCTGCATACTGCCCACACAACCTTTACCAGTATTGCTGGGTAATACCTCACAATACTCACAGCTGATCATTAAGCTCATTACTTTGAACGCATGGTAATAAATAAAGGCAAATTAAATGTGTGCACAAATATTTTTATCAACTCAGATCATTGTTTATCTGGACTATGGAGGCTGGACAGTCAGAGAATTGACCTAAAACAATTACAGTGAGTGGGACAAAAAAAATACAAGGGGGGCATGTCCCAACAATCCCTGGTGGAATTTACACCCTTCCCTAAGCATAACATCTGTAACGTCATGCTCTATCAATTAATAAGTAACCCTGGTCAAAAAGAGCAGATATGTAATAAATTTACCCTTTGAATTAATATCTACCTATACTGCTTATCCTTAAGGGTTGCGGGGGCATTGGAACCAATCCCAGGATAAGAGGTAGGAAACACCATGGACATAATGTAAATAAAGTTGTGAAAACAAACTCTAAACTAAAATAATTTTCTTAACTATTTCATATTTGTGAATCAAAATACTTCATTGTCATGTACAATAATAGTATACTCTTTCCACATGATTCTGAAAATTTTTCCTGATTATGACATACCAAGTGATCAGAGCTGAGACTGTGTACATGCTGATTCATCTGGATGCACTCGCGTATTAGACACATTAACACAAAGACCCAAAACCAGTGACAGTAAAATGAGACCCCACCTCTACAATTTCACGTTCATTTTATGGAGATGGTAAACTGGATAGAGCTCAAACTGGTTTGGTTCAGGCCTCTGATAATGATAAGGATTATATACTTTGATACATATTTAACAATAAACTAATACAACTACACACACACTGCACCATTTCAGCTGATGTCAGTGGGTCTGTAGTTGGTTTGGCCTCTGTCCTGCTTCCACTCATCTTCCTCATTTCCATAAAAGTGACTTCACCTCTGGCTGTGTGTTGATGGTCTGTTAGGAAGAGATGAATCTCTGCTGCAGCGTTTTCAAACGCCGACTGACAATACGCACATGATGCTCGGCTTCCAGGAAAAACGGCTGAGGAACGCTCATCGCTTTCCAAACAGAATCAGATGGAGTGAAACCATTAAAGGCTTGATGTGTCGTCCACATGCAGACAGTAGAATAGAACTGATGATACAGATGTTTTCTTTTGATTTAAGTTTTAGACTCAGACTCTGATCAACCAGATAATCTCTTTTTATTTTAGCTTCTCAAGGTTTTGATTTGTAAGTGTGGTTGCTTGTCACATCATATGACTTGTATTGCAAATACAAACTGGAACTTGGAAGGAGAGGTAATGGTATTTTCTAACAAGACAGAATAAGTCATCAGCTCAGATTTCCACTGATTATAATTAGAGGCCTGATGCTTGAGTTAGAGTCTTAAATATACAGTATTAATAGCTATTAACATTAAGTATTATTTTCCATATTAAAATTATGATGTTACACTGATTACAGTGTTTACTTATCACTGATTCCAGCCACACACACATACATACACATCTGAAGTGACATTAAAGCAACAAATTGCAACAAGAGAGTTGAAGGCTTGCTAGAACATGCAATGTGATGGTTATGTGACCCACCACAGATGATTGAGTTAACACTAAGGTGTGAAGTGAAGCAGGCTGTCCATTCATCACAGGGTTGGCTAACTGACTTGTTGAAAAATAATAAACCTGTTGTACATGTCTTTAAGTTACATTAAGCAACTTGTCATGCTAGTGACTCCAAATGACAGCAAAAGATGAGTATTAAACAAGAGGAAGAGCCTCACAGTGTTGCTAGCATCACTGTGATAGTGGTGTCTTGTGCTAAATGCTAACTCCAGCATGCTAATGAAAATGCTAACATGCAGATGCTTAGCAGGTATAATGTTTATCATGTTCACAATTATTTTAGCCTGTTAGCCTGCTAACATTTGGTAATTAGCAATAAGTTTATTATTTTTGAGGGCATTTTTTTGGCCGTAAACCAAAGTATTAGGCAGGTTAAAATGTTGATTAATGATGGTGCTACAGGAAACGTCAGAGGATCACCAAAGTTATTAGGAGCCAAACATTTAACTGATAATTTAAGTTGTACACTTTGCCATCCACCCCAACTGCCTCCTGGTGACTGTTACATTAGCTAAAGTAGCTTAAGTAAACATTGCCTCTGAACAAAATCCAGGCAGCTATTACAAGTGATACCACAACGTAATTGGGAAAACAATTTAGGAATAAATAAATGTAATTCCAATGAGACAGGGTTACCTGATACTATCCCAGTCTCGATTGACTGACATTGCTAACCCCCAAGCGATACCACTTGTATGATTAAGAAAAAAAATTACGTTCAATTTCCAGAAATCCTGTTAGATGAGGTCAGAACACTGCACAGCTCTAGTTTACCAACCCTGCCGAGGTGCGATGCTCTATACCAGAGATATAAACAGACAAGAGAGGATCTAATGTTGTTCAGTCCATTGGCCTATTGAAAGAAGTAGTTTCACTGAGCATTCTTAAATACGTGTTGAGTAAGTCTTTCTACATCAGTTCCTTTTCCAGATTTGAAGAGGGTTTAGGCTTGTCTGGGTAACTTTTTAGGTTAAAGTTATCCTGACAAACCAGCTTCATTCTTACTTCTGCTGTACTACAGCATCAGGTCTTTAACAATTATTTTCTCTACTGCAACTTTAACTTCTTTCCTTTACTTCGAAAGCTTGCATTATTTGTGATGCATTTTTAAAACTGAAAGCCTGCCGAGTAACTTTATAGGATAATACTGTAACGCATTTATTGTATGTGGATTATTTATCAAAATCACTAACATGCAGCGCAGACAACTACTGTACATCCACACTGTGCTGACCTAATCTCACTCAGCTTACAGTTGTGTGATGGGTTTGTGAGGCTGTAAACTGGTTTATATAAAGTATGAAATTGAAAATGACGTGATAAGATGAGAGAGTGTGAAGCAGGTTAGCAGGCTGCACCTATAGTAGTCTGTCGTGATCACAATGAACGTGTTCTACGAGCTGCTTTAAAAAATCTATATTTTCAAGTATTTTGAAGACGCAAATGTTTAACGTCCAGACTGCAAAGATGGCTCAACCAGCATGTACATCTAGTGGGTCCAGAGGGTTTTGATGAACATGGGAAAGTCCCAACCACCTCCAACCTCAGTGACCATATACATAAATCACCTGTCCCTACATCCTCTGATAAAACCCATAGGAGTGTAGCCGTGACATTGCCATTGGTAACAATGATAAACATGTGGAATGGTCACATTAGCTTGTGATCTGCACACAATGTACCCGGCCCCACAGCTGTGAACCACTGGTCTAAGATGGACTCCCTGCAACCATATGGTCCCCAGGTTGGGGTATTTTTAGCATGTTTTTGTCCATCTCAGTGGAGTTTTCCACTTTCAGTTAACAAATAAAAGATAAATTCCGGAAGATAAATAAAGAATAGAGATAAATACATGATGGGACTCGTAGGAAACAAGCCTAAAACAGCGTTTATCACTGGATACTATATTTTTATATCAATTGAGTAAAACTGAAAAGTAGTTTATAGTTATTACTGACAGAGCTGAAGGGCTTTTACTGTGAAACAGCTGCAGGTTGGATCTATATTGTGGATCTATATTTTCCACTAACAGAGGATGAGAAACCTGAAGCTGTCATCCTCTGTTATCATTTTTACATCCCACTACCCTTCATCTCTTTTCTTAGCTGCTGCGTTTGTCCCAGTTTCACTTCGGGATCAATCAGGTTCATCTCATCTTTCCTCATCGTGTCTCAGCAGAGAACACTGTGTTCTCTGGTCAGTCTGGTCTGTTCTCGGCTTTATCCACCGTTCTCAGTTGCCTCTTTAGTTTCCATCTGATTGAAAACACATCAGAGGGGCTTTAAGCTGTTAACCCTGTGGACTGTATGTTCCTACTGCCACTGCAAGCTGACATACGATCTGTCTCGCAACTGCCTCGTTGAGCAGTAATCCACACAAGAGCGCCGCGACCAGCTTATCGCTGCTGTTTGGGAAAACCTCTTAAGTGCAACTTTGGGTGACTCTAATGTTGGCTCAGAAAGGATTGTGATGCCTGTTTGGTCTACAAAACCTTTCCAAAAACCCAAACATTCAACTTTTTTTTTGCCTTTGGATTTAAGAGAAAAAAATACATGGGTTATCACAGGCAAATAGTTTTCTTGCAGTCCTGGAGATGTAAGGTTTTCCCACTGTGACTTGCTCTAGGTCTTAGTGTACATTAACGCCTGACCTCCTGGGTGCAAATCCCACAGAGACACACATCTGGATCACAGGCTGTATATTTAAAAACATCCCATGCAGCCGTGTACACACAGTACAGTCTGTACACACACATATGTGCGCACACAGTACATGTGCTTAAGGCAAAGTTTGTTTTCTAATGGGTGGGGCAGATTTCCGCAGCCCTGAGACATTCATCAGGGGTTCAAATCCCGTTTTATTCAGAGATGACTGAGCTGGGGCAGTAAGGCCACCTCTGCTGGGTTCCTAAAAAACAAGTGGAACAGTATGGCCTAGATTTATTTATTATTATATCACATTTTCCAGTGCTTCCCAACAGCATTAATTCCTAATGATATATTTAAATAAATGTGACCTGGACCCAGACAAGGGGCAGAAAATGGAAAATGGACGGATGGATGAACCATCTACAGTATGTGATAAAATGATTAAGCCATTTAAGATAATTTAGAATCAGCACTTTGCCATTATAAGTGGATGACCTTTCTCACTACTGTGCTCTATAGGCACAGTCCAGTGTTACAACAATCCCATTTCTAGTATATATATATATATATATATATATATATATATATATATATATATATACATACATATATAGCTTTTTTTTAATATACTTTTTTCTTATATATATAAAACACCTTTTTCTTCTTCTTTTGTTTGGAGGAAACTAAATATGAGCATTATAACAAAATGAAAAGGTGTGTGTAGACATTTTGACATATTGCTTGCATCTCAGATAAAAACAAAAATCTAAGGTCAAATGTCCATTTTTCATTTATTTATTTATTGAGTGTTGTTTAGTCATTTTCTTACAGTAGAACTATAATGTTATGGAAAGCTTTCTCATTGTGGTGGTGGTAAATCAGTCAAAACCATTTTCACTTAATTCTGAAACAGATGTTTTGTCACGAGAAGACAGATTTTGTCATGTTAAGATTACATGATCATGAGAACAAAACATGAGAAATAACTTTGCCTGGAGTTATGAAACATAAGACTGTGGTGTATTTTTGTTAGTAATGTTGGTCTGGTGTTTGCTGCTGTTTCCTTGGGGGGCTGGAGTCTATCCCAGCTGACACTGGGCAAGAGATGAGGGACACCCTGTATGGATCACCAGTCCATCGCAGGGCAAACACATATAGACAAACAACCATTCACACTCACCTATGGGCAATTTAGAGTCACCATCACACAGGCACAGGGAGAACATGCAAACTCCACACAGAACCGGGGCTCAAACCCAGAGCCTTCTTGCTATGAGGCAACAGTGCTAACCACTGCACCACCGTGCCGCTGCTAATGATTAAAATATCAATCATTATTAGATTACATTATATTTGATTAGATGTGTCAGATTTGTCTTGGCAGGCACATTCATACATTTATGTGGTACTGCGCTGTACTAATACTCTGGGGTGATGTAATATGCTTCTTAAGTAAAATATATTCTATAAATACCCGTAAATAACTGTTGTAGCACATCTCTCTGTAAGGAGGACTATTCTTACTTATTAGAAACTGAGAAAACCAAATAGTTTCAACCTAAAGTTTGTTTGGATTTGATATCAATGGAACAAGCTCTTCAGGTGTAGGACAGAGTTTACACAGACACCTGATCGGTCATCTCTGAATATTTTCCATGTCAGTGACATCATTTGTTCTGGAGTTTGTATAGTCATTTTGTATTTTCCCCTCTTTTATTCTTTTCTTTTTGGTTCCTTGTCTGCTGGAACAATATGAATGGAGATCCTGAATGCCTGATGTGCATGCTATCCCTTGATGTTTCAAGATGCATGATCTGCTGATGATATGTTTTATTAATACATAATAAATTATTACTATTCCCATCAAGTGTTGAGACACATTTTCCATTTTTGTCTGTAAAATAGTTTCAGGACCCAAAACATTTGTAATCTATCTTACTCATATATTTTAAATAAACCTAGCAGACATTTAATACAGATCTCTGCTTGAGAGCACACAAAGCACAGACACACAAACACACACACACCCACAAAATACTGTACTCTTCAATACACTAATCACACAGGACAATCCTTTTAAGAGCCTACAAATTGGTCCAAACAATCAGCGGGAGGCAAAGGGCTGCCCGACGGTGAGCCACAATAACTGGATGATAAACCCTGCCAACCCCCACCCACACCCCCACCTCCCTCAAAGAACAGATTAAAGACAGAGAGAGGGAGAGAGGGAATGTGTGTGTCTGTCTCTCTACCCGGCGACACCTGTCCCTCCAGTTAGCAGCCGTCTCTCATGCCGTCCAATCACATCCATTCACAGAAGAAGAGAGGAGGAGGAGGTGAGGGCAGAAAAACGAGGGGGGTAATCTCGTCACAGGAGACAGGTTTAAGTCTCGCTGTGTTTTAGGTTATAAAAGCCACCTCTAATCTGTTTTATAATGGAGAGATGATGGAGAGAGAGAGGAGGACAGAGGGGAGAGAATGTGTTCATCCATCACAGGTGGTGCTAACCGCCAAATTCGGTGAACATCTCAGGAGTTACGGGTCTTTGTGAACTCCGAACACTGATGGGCTTTTGACAAAAAATAGTTCCAGTTGCTGTGCTGGCTGTTGTTTGACAAGAAATAGTTCCAGTAATGACAGATGTGTGTGTGAACCCTCATGATATGCACACGCACAACATATTATTTTAATTTGAGGACCACTGAAAACTACAAACTGTGTGACTTCCATAAACCACACTGTTTTGATCAAACTTTGATCTTTCACTTTATAATAAAAAAATATTCATTCGCTGACAGAGCTGATGTTAGCCTGAGGCCAGTGTTCAACGCAGTGTGCGTGTGTTTAATTAACACGCTGTCAGAGTGTAAAATCAACAATGAACATGACGCTGTCGGTCAGTCT
>BRZM01000053.1:1767713-1802654 GCA_033238685.1 Lates japonicus | reverse complement strand
TGTGTGTGTGAAAGTCACACAATTCTCTATCTCTCTCTCTGACTCTCTGTTTCTACCATGCTATTTTTTTCCATCCTCACGAGATCCTCCCCCTCCCCCCTCCCTTTTCCTCCCTTCATCTTTAGTAGAGGGAAATCCCTGCCCAGAGGGAGGAGGGGGGGATAGGAAGAGGAGGGTGAGCCGGTTAATGTGTGTGTATGTATGAGAGAGCTACAGAGGCGAGAGGGTGATGTGAGAAAATGTGAATAAATGTGACCTGCCAGTGACCCCAGTGTTTTGTGTGTATGTGTGTGTGTGGCAGTTTAATGAATGGGAACCTGTGAGTCATCAGACTGGCGTGCTAATAGTGAGAAGTCCTGAGCTGAAGTTAAGGATGAGTGCTACTATGTCTCTCTCTCACACAATCACACACACACACACACACACACACAAACACACAACACAATCACTCACTCTCATGCACACATACACAACTTGCTGTCTTCAAGGCCAGGCAGTAATCTGTCAGAGTCAGGGTTTAGATCATTGTTTCCTGGTGACTCTGAGAGCCCAGCAGTGGTTGAGAGAGGGGGGTGATGGGAAGTGGGGGTAAAAGGGGTCGGCATGCTGTGATGAGCTGAAGAATTCAACATTTTTGCTGGCTGTGCACTCGAAAGCCGGTTAGCTTGACACAAACTGCGTTCCTCTGTGCAGCACTCAAGAATTTCTTAATGGGATTTGGGATTGCCAAAAGCAGCATGTGTTCCTGAAAGGCCCCAGCAGTGTGTAGCCTACCCACAAGACTGTCCCACCTCACCATCAACTTTCACCTTTATTCATGGGATGAAGAGAGGAAGAGGGGGTGTTCATGGAA
Organism: Lates japonicus; assembly: GCA_033238685.1. Taxonomy (NCBI): domain Eukaryota; kingdom Metazoa; phylum Chordata; class Actinopteri; family Centropomidae; genus Lates; species Lates japonicus. The sequence continues at coordinate 1,801,801 of BRZM01000053.1, read as the reverse complement.
TTCTCAGGAATCTTTGAATTTTACAAACCGGAGAACTTGATAGTTGTTTTCCAGCACTCAATGTATGTATCCTTGTTTTGCAGCTGGTTCTGGATCCCTGCAAGGACCCCAAACACCTCAGTCCACCAGTAGTTCGATGGCAGAGGGGGGAGACCTGAAGCCCCCCACCCCAGCATCCACCCCACACACACAAATGCCTCCAATGCCTGGCGTCAGGTATGAGTTTGAGGCTACAGTGTATTTCTGTGATGTTAACAAAATCAATCAGCCAGTTTACTTGTTACTAAGTTTTCAACAAGAATTAAACATCAACATTTTTCTAACCTCCTGCCCTCCTGCAGGAGTAGCGTCAATCTTCAGGACCCTTTTGCTGATGGTGGAGACCCGGCATTTTCCAGAAGGAACGCCATGACTCCCAACTCTCAGGGCTACCAGCCCGGGATGGGCGGCCCAGAGATGATGGGTCGGATGGGTCCCTACGAATCCAACAAAGACCCCTTCGGTGGCATGAGGAAAGGTGAGCGCCAGTCAAACCAGCAACGCAGATGGTATAGGAGTTCTGGTAGAGCTGAAACTAACAGTATCTTGTGTTTTTCTTTTTGAAGCTGGAGAGCAGTTTATGCCACCAGGCCCCAACAGTGGCATGGGAGAACAGTATAACAGAGGCCCACCTGGCCCCATGGGCAACATGCAGATGGGCCAGAGGCAACAGTACCCATACGGATATGACCGAAGGTAAACATACTACATTATCCTCCAAATTGTCATCCTAATCATGTTATCTGTAACATACACACAATGACAAGACAAGGATCAGGTCTGTACTGTTTTTCTGTCTTTTTTTTTATGATCAGTTAAGTCAAATCAGCTGATGCGTGTTGTTTGTTTGATTTATAGACAGGAGCCAGGCATGGGCCCTGACGGCAGCATGGGACCAGGAGCTCCTCAGCCCAACATGATGCCTTCTGGAGCCGACACAGGGATGTACTCACCCAGCCGCCCTCCACCACAGCAACGGTCAGTACCATTCAGTGCTAAAAGTAGTCTCAATTAGGAGAGAGATGGTTGTTCTAAGACATTTGGTAAGATTATCAGCATTGGAGTTTTATACTAAAATTGTCATTTCTCCTAATGAAAAGAAGGAAGATGGTGTGAACTTTTTTGTTATTGTTCCCAGGCATGAGCCCTATACCAATCAGTACCCTGGCCAAGGAGCTCCCCCTGGTGGCCCATACCCAAATCAACAGCCAGGAATGTATCCACAGCAGCAACCGGTAAGAACATTTTGTTCAGCGATGGGCAAAGCTCTCATTTCAGCTTGATTCCCTCTTTTTTAACATTTCCACATTTTAAGGTAGTTTTACTCTATATGGTATTAAGGCTAGACTTATCTAAGCTGGCATTCTGTTGAACAGATAAAAGTATTCATTTTTCCTAAGCATGAGTGTATAGAGATGCTTAATTGTTAAGTATAACAATGAATGTTGTCTGCTGACAGAACTACAAGCGTCCTGTAGATGGAGGGTATGGTCCTCCCGCCAAGCGCCATGAGGGAGAAATGTACAATGTCCCCTACAGTGGTCAGCAGCAGCCAGGACCACAGTCCTCAGGGCCCCAGGGCCAACAGGATATGTATAACCAGTATAATGCGTACCCTGGAGGGGACCGCAGACCACCAGGCCCACAGAACCAGTTCCCCTTCCCCTTTGGTCGGGAGCGAGGACCATCAACTGCAGGCCCCAACTCCCAGTCTCCAATGCCTCCCCAGATGATGGCAAGCCCCATGCCTTCAGGTCCTGATGGCCCCCAGGGCCCAATGTGGCAGGGCCGCACCGAGATGGGCTACCCTAACTATCCCAACCGACAGGGACCTCCTGTACCAGGCCAAGGCCCTGGCTACCATGGCATGAACCGTTCAGAAGAGATGATGCCATCAGACCAACGCATGAACCACGAGGGCCAGTGGCCCGGGCACGTCAACCAGCGACAGCCGCCATTTGGCCCCGGTGGTTCTGGACCTCCCATGACCAGACCCCTGCCATCCACCTACCAGACTTCCCAGAACCACATTCCTCAGGTGTCGAGCCCAGCACCCATGCCCCGGCCCATGGAAAGCAGGACGTCACCAAGCAAGTCCCCCTACATGCATCCGGGCATTAAGGTGCAGAAAGCTGGACCTCCAGTACCTGCCTCCCACATTGGCCAGGCCCCTGTGCCGCAACCCATGATCAGGCGAGATGTGGCCTTCCCTCCAGGCTCTATTGAGGCCTCCCAACCCCACCTTAAGCCCCGCAGGCGGCTCACCATGAAAGACATTGGTACAGAACTTTTATTTCACGCCTCAGTAAATATTTTCAATTGATATGCATAAGCACTAAGTACAATTTGTGACTACAGTTAAATGGTACTATATAACAGGGACTAGAAGACATTAAATGTTACTGACTGCTTTTTGAGAACCTTTCCAACATAGTACTCTATTAAACTTGATTTTACAGATCAGAGAGCCTGTACCTGCCATTGGCTGAACACGTCACAGTGGTTCACATGCATCCTGTTTTTGTCTTTTCACAGGCACTCCTGAGGCTTGGAGAGTGATGATGTCACTCAAATCAGGCCTACTAGCTGAAAGCACCTGGGCCTTGGACACCATTAACATACTACTGTATGACGACAACAGCATTTCTACTTTCAACTTATGCCAGGTAAGTTATACAAAACCACACAAACTCTCACTGTGTATGAGTTCAAAGGATTGTTTTGGTGACTATTCTCTGTGGTTTCTCAGCTACCTGGATTCTTGGAGCTGGTGGTGGAGTACTTCCGACGCTGCCTCATCGAGATCTTTGGCATCTTAAAGGAGTACGAAGTAGGGGACCCAGGCCAGCGCACCCTTATAGACCCCAACGCTGCTGAGGACTCTGATGATGAAATTCCAATGCCAGACAGCGAGGACATGGACACGGACGAAGAGGACGAGGAAGACGAGGAGGTAGAGGAATCAAAGACCAATCCCGACACCACCTTAACGGTCCAGGTGAAACAAGAGGAGGAGAGCTCCCAGAAAGACAAGTCTTCAGAGGACGAGGAAGAGGAGAAGGAGAGGGAGTCTTTTATCAAGGAACCCAATACCTCTACCTCAGGGTCCTCCCTGGACCCCAACCTCCACTCGGAAAAGCCCAAGCAGGCTAGCAAGTTTGATAAACTCCCTATCAAAGTGGTGCGGAAGAAGAATCCCTTCCTGGTGAACCACTCGTCCAAGCTTGGGCAGCGGCAGAGCTTTGACAGCGGCTTGATACACTGGAGCATTGGTGGGGGCGACACTACCGAACACATCCAGACCCACTTTGAGAGTCGGATGGACCTTCTCAAGCAGCGGAAACACAAACCAACTGCCACTGAGAACCGCAAGAAGGTCCAGGTGCAACAGACGGCAACAGAAAACCCTGAGAAATCCAAGTCCAACGGGGAGGATAAGCCTCGGCAACAGCCTCCTCAGTCCTCTGAACCTCAGAAATCTCCAGCAGAGAAGACCTCTCCTCCTCTTCCCATTGGCGCACCAGTCACTGCCACCATCGACGACGTACTCTCTGCGCGCCCAGGGTCGGTCACAGAGGAAGTAGTTCGTGGAGGCGCAGAGGAACAGAAGGAAAATGGCAAGTACCTATTCAGCATCAACCCTGACCTCCAGAGCCGCCGCAACATCAAGATCCTGGAGGATGAGCCTCACAGCAAGGACGAAACGCCACTCAGCACTCTGTCGGACTGGCAGGACTCGCTAGCTCGGCGTTGCATCTGCATTTCCAACATCGTGCGCAGCCTCTCCTTCGTCCCAGGTAACGACCTGGAGATGTCGAAACACCCAGGCCTCTTGCTGCTGCTCGGCCGCCTGGTGCTGCTCCACCACAGGCACCCTGAACGCAAACAGGCGCCGGTCACTTACGAGAAGGAGGAGGAGGAAGATGAAGGCGTGAGCTGTGAGAGGGACGAATGGTGGTGGGACTGCCTCGAGGTCTTGAGGGAGAACTGCTTGGTCACTCTGGCGAACATCTCAGGCCAGCTGGACCTTTCTATCTACCCAGAGAGTATATGCCTGCCACTGCTGGATGGCCTGCTCCACTGGGCCGTCTGCCCTTCAGCAGAGGCCCTGGACCCCTTCCCCACACTGGGGCCCCATGGCTCACTTTCCCCTCAGAGACTGGTTCTTGAAACCCTCAGCAAGCTCAGCATCCAGGACAACAACGTCGACCTCATTCTGGCAACACCGCCGTTTAGCCGCTTGGAGAAGCTCTACGGCTCACTGGTGCGTCTGGTCGGTGAGCGTAAGGTGGCCGTCTGCCGGGAAATGGCGGTAGTCCTGTTGGCCAATCTGGCCCAGGGTGACAGCCTGGCGGCGCGGGCTATTGCTGTGCAGAAGGGCAGTGTGGGTAACCTACTTGGCTTCCTGGAGGACAGCCTAGCTGCCACACAGTACCAGCAGAGCCAGAGCTCCCTGCTACAAATGCAGGGTGGGCCCCAGTTTGAGCCCACCAGTGTGGACATGATGCGGCGGGCGGCCCGGGCCCTGCACGCCCTGGCTAAGGTAGAGGAGAATCACTCAGAGTTCACTTTGTACGAGTCGCGGCTACTGGACATCTCAGTGTCCCCACTTATGAACTCTCTGGTGTCCCAAGTGATCTGTGACGTACTGTTTCTGATTGGCCAGTCATGACAGCCGTGGGGAGGTTTCAGCTCTGCCTCTTTCCGTTCCCCTCACCCCCTTTTTTTTGTGCGCGTGTGTGTGTATGTCTGTTGCGTGTGAGTGAAAAGAGCAAAACTGACTGTCCTTTTTTTTTTAATTTATGCAAAATCACCTCGGATTCCACTGTCTTTCTACCCCTGCTTCTCACTAAAGGAAGGAATATCATGAAGTAGCTGTGGATTTTAAACGCCTGAAATGGAAAGATACTGGCAAAGAAGAGCAGATTGGGACCCAGGCATAGGACAGAGTGCGCTGCCCTGCGGAAAAAGGACTTGTTTTTTAATGAAAAGAAAAATCTCCAGAAAAAAGAAAAAACTGTAACCAAAGTTGCTGTCTCGTTTACAGTGAGTTTGGGGGATACATGTGCTCGCTTTCTCCCTCTGGGGGTCGGCAGGGAGAAGAGGGTACAGACTAAACAATATTATGGTTCATGTTTGGAGGCTACATAGACTCACGGACTGTGGTGTGGTATAATTGCTGTAACTTTGGATGCTATATACTCAGCCCCACAGGAACCACATTATTGGCTGTGAACAGACATCTGACATGGGAGGCCTGTGCAGTAGATTGTAGGACTTTTTTCTGTACTGTACACCTTAAAAACTGTAAACATACTGTAATAATACTGTTTCACACTGAGATACGCTGGCTTGGCAGCAAACTGTAGTTTTTAAAAACAGTTTTAGTTAATGTCGAGAGAGAAAACGGCTTTCCCCCCAAAGTATGGTGAACCTACAACACCCCGACCTCTTCTCTTTGTCCCTTGATTGTATGACTTGACCCTTATATTAAAAAGTCACCTCTTTAGGACTGGTCCTCAACTCTAGATGCAGTCCAAGCTGCAGTGTATATATGATGTTGTACATTACACTTCTCTCTCTTTCTCAACTTCTGTTGCTCTTCACCATTTTTAATCTTTGACGATTACAAGTTTCCCTGCATCAAGTACGCCATGTGATTACTTGACGCCTACCCCTTCCTCCGTTACTTCGGCGCCTCACCCTGCTCGTATCGCGCTCCGGGGGGTGTTTAGCTGCTGTCCAACGCCACCCCCAACAAACACAACTTCAAGTTTCAGTTTGTCTCCAGTCTGGGTGTAGAGAATATAACAAAAATCATGTCTGCGGTTCCATTTGAGCTCCTTCATAAATGACAAACTAGACCTTGATGAAGAAACCATTTTAATTTTGTTTATTTTGTTTTTTTTGTTTTTTTTCCAGTGATGCGGATTCTGCATATTTGTATTTCAGATGATGTAGCTAAAAACTTGATGTAAATTCCTCTTTTTTCCTTTTTTTTGGCTTAATGAATATCATTTATTCAGTATGAAATCTTTATACTATATGTTCCACGTGTTAAGAATAAATGTACATTAAATCTTCGTAAGACGTTTGCTGTGGATTTATTTATTATTCCCCTCATACATGGTTGAAGCAGCAGTAAATAAGGTCTTGAATTTTTCATCTGGCTCACACTTCACCTGCATAGAGACCGCTTGATAGGTAAAAAGCAGCACGCGGCGTGTTTTGCTGACGATTTTGATATTTACACATGGATGCAGAGACACAACTCAGGGAGTACGCTGCTTATCAAATGCACAGCCATGTTTTCCATCCCTGCATTGATTGACATCTCACCCTGATGTGGCATGGCTGTCCTTTTCCCCGGATCACACATGCTGTTATTTACATATATATTTACATTATTGGGGAAATGTGCTGAGGCCAGGTGTGCTTGATACATACAGATAGGAGATAGAAGCTCAGGTTTACTTAGAGTGAATTTTTTTCATGCTCATTTTTCAAACATCAAATGAAAACTATGCTCAAAGCCATGTTTAATTTGGAGGGCAAAACATTGCAAGAGGAAACAAATAATCCTCCAGTAGACGGCATAATCAAGGTATGAAATATTTATTTCCATTGTCCTCAATGGAGAGAGAAAATAGCATCCATTAAAACCAAACAGTGTGAGCTAAATGTAGCAGCAGCTAAATTTTCAAAGACTCCTGCCACCTCTTGATGTGGTGTTACTTGTTAAGCTTTATTTAATCAGGAAGTCTCACTAGGATCAAGACCTCTTTTGTGAGAGAGACATAAAAACAAAGTAATCTAAAGTGAAATCCTCACTTCCTTTTCACAACACTGACTTAAGGAGGTTTTGACTTGGTGAAATGCATCAGCACACATGGATCTTCTGGAATATACCTGACTGTACTAACTATGGATTAGACTGTTCACTGTCTGAACTTTTGATAATATTTAAATTGGAGATTACATTTATATAGCATCTTCCATACAGGGAAGGCTTCAAAGGGCTACTCTAGCAATTTAGTACTGCAATTCCATTAAGCTAAAAGAGTCACAGGAGAGATTTTCTTTTAAATGGTTAAAATGAAGCAGCAGGGATTGAGCTATCCTGACGAGTCAAGCCTCAGAAATGTTTCCCATGATGCAGCTCAGCATCATCCCTTACTAGACCCTCTCTGCTTGATAAATACCCACTTCTTTGAAACCCCACACTTTCATAAGGTAAGAGGTTTTGTTCTTAGAAAGTCTCAAGGCCATGCCAGGATAACCCTGATGACACAAACAGGGTTATTATTTCAAACTTCAGAAAGCTCCCTTTATGCGTTACACAGCTGTTTCCATGGGTAACTGAACTTTATGTGTAAGGTTGGTGAAATGCCCCTTTAATTCAGAGAAAATTTGAAAAGTAGATGTGCTGCATAACATGTACACATGACATTTTAAAACACTTATTGCATACACAAGGAGAATGAGGGAAGTGCTGAAGTGATGAGAGACTATGGAAACAACATAAGAAGGTGAGTTTCAGAGGCTTTTAACAGGACAAGTCTCAATCTATGCTGTTCTGCTCAAAGAGTTCAGGTCCAAAACTGCAGACAGCAGCTGCATAGTGAGTTTGAATAAACCCTGAACGTACCACAACATGCAGAACAGGAGACTGTATTACATCAACAGTGGCTTCAACTCAGCTAAGCTCACATTAGCGCTGTTAAAATGTCCCTTTGACAGTAGGTCATAGTGTTGTTTTCACTGTCTGTGCCATTGCGCTCTCTAGAGGTCATTTATTGGTAATAGCACAGTAGTACAGGCTATGACTGAGGAAGCAGTTACATTCAGACTGTACTACCATAACACAGTGGGAAAAAAGTGAATATGGAGAAAATGTGTATTGTGCAACAGCTAAACTCAATAACTTAATGACTGAAGTGGCTGAATGACATTTGGTAGTTTTTTTCTTCTGATTTGATGCACTGTTAGAAACAAAAGCCTAGAGTTCGAGGTTATACAAATAACAAAGCAGTGTGTCTGCAAAACTGTAAATGCATGCTCCAAAAAATCGAAATGATATTGTGGTCAGAAGAAAAGAAGAAAAAGAAGAAGATTGTCACCTAAAGCACAAAACTAAGATCACAAAGCCTCTACAGCTTCTTGCAGTTGTAAATGTATGACAGAGACCAGCTGAGATAATATTCAGGCAGTTTGGAGAGACACAAGCATCTGAGATATTTTCTACTGTACATCTGAAATGGTTTTTCCTTACAACTTTAAGAGTATTTTTTGGAGCTACATGGCCATTACTGGTCTCTGTTATCTGCTGCTTAGAAATACATTGTTTTGCATAGTCAGACACAGCTGTTCTAACAGCCTGTGTTGAACTTTTATATCCAGCGCAACACTATTATTCTTCCCTGTGTTATTTGTTACTCTGTAAAAGCTGCATCTAAAAATACACAAGCTGACTGGAAAGTTAATTACAATTTTCCTTTTGAAATTTCAGCAGAAACAGCAGTGAGTGTTTTGGATGCAGACTGTCTCTGCAGAAAGGTTTTTTTCACAGTTCTCTCCTGCTCGTTCTTTGCATCTGAGACTCCTGAATTTACTCACTTCAAAATGTCCACCTGTTTATTTTACTCCACAGGTCTACGGGGGCAGAGAAACTGTCATATTGTGACTTTTGCTTAGAGGCCGAGGTGTCTCAGAGGAAACCACCAATTTGACTGAAGAGCAAAAGGGACTGTTCTGAATATAAGATGAAGCAGTTACTCAGTCAGTTTCCTAGTGTAAGTCTTAGAAGGATCTTTAAAAGATAATTCACAGTATGTGGCAGCCATTCTCCACTTTGACAGTGTTAAATTATATTAACAGCAATTTATGTGCTTCCTCTCACTAAGTATGACCCTTTGTTTCATTAATGAGTAAACATCTGTGCTCATTTACCTTGCAATTAGTTACATCAGGTAAGATCATCTGCCTGATAAAGTGAATAAAGGGCAGAACAGAAGTGATAGATTGAGCATCATTTGCTTTTTGGATGTTTACTTTAATCATATTGTTTTTCCTTTTACACTCTGCAGACATCTCTTCCTCTATTCACAGACTGACAGACACTGCTAATGGAGGATGCTCAAATGGCAAATTATCTTCCATCATATACAGACACAAGATGTGCTGTATACGGTTTTTGCAAGCATCATCAAAGAGAAAGAAAAAAACAAAATAAAGAGGAAGCTAAAACTTAGTCAAGAAAACCACAGGGGAGAGGAAGAGCCCGAAACATCTGATAAAACAAGAAGCAGAACAAAACAGTTCATGAGAAGAGATTAAAATGAGATGGGTTCACACTGATGATAGAGTTAACAAAACAAGTCAGAGCAAAGCAAGGTGCAGGGTGATGATCATGAAATACTAAAATAAAGAAAGGCCCTACTCTCTCCAGAAAATGAAGCTAGCAGAGGTCACAAATCTGATTTTGATGTTTGGGACTTAAAGCTACTTCCTCTAATACAAGAACACCAAACAACACTGTCAAATGTTGTGCTTCTACATAGCAACTCAAATGAGAGAATTTCCATTTTTGAAATTTCTAAAAGCGTGTTTTCACTTTGATATCATAGGTTGTTGAGTGTAGATTGTTGGACAAAATGGCAGTTTTATCGATTTAAATTTAAGTCTATAAATAGTATAATAGTATAAATGTTCTACTGTGGAATTGGTGGAATCTACCTGCTGCATTCTGTCCACTACTTCCTAATTATACTAAGTGGAGAGAGTCTAAACTGCAAGTGCACTTACTTTGCCATAAACCAGATTCTGTGCATTAAATTGAATTCATAGCAGCACCTGAAGCCCACTGAGGCCTAAAGACATCTGTCATGGATTTTTGGAAGAGCCGTGACAAACAATCATGACATCCAGTAGTAAACACACACTGCCAAAGACTATTCATGTCTCTAAAGAGATTCTCAAGCCGTTATAATCACATCAACAAAGCACCTAACAAATCTCCCAAAGCCCCCCCTCCCCATCCCTCCATCTCCTCTAATATAGAAATGCTTCCAGCATACTGTAGTGCTGGCAGCGCTGATCACGGAGGATGGTGTGTAAACAGTTCACTGGACTGTTCTCAATCTATGTGCTCAAATATTGATTTCAGCACGTCTCAGTCGTTAGTGATGGTCCAGATTTACCTTAATATGCTGCAAAATGCATCTGCCATGACAGGACACTGTATATAGAGTATACTATTAGATCAGAAACATGTTTTTAGATTTTTGAGTGTGTGTGTATGTGTGTGTGTGTACCAACTCAGACTAGTTTGTGCACTGCATTTTTATTACATTTTTATCAATTATTTTCATTCATTGAAACCAGTACATATGGTTCATGATGCGTTTCAGTGGCTCCTCTCTCTACTCTGAAGATATGGCGCCCTCATCTGGTCAGAACAGCAAAGCACAGTGTGTTCCTGTATCAAAACATTATCAATCATCATTACAGTTGTGTGGGTAACAGGCTGTCTGGTCTGTGGTATGGATGATAGCCACTCATGGAAAAAATGACTCAGGTTGTGAAACAGTGGGGGTTACTGTGTTCCCTGTGCTGTGTGATGAGGTATGATGGTAAACAAGGCACCTAAAGGTGTGGGTATAGAGCAGCAGTAGGGTGGGGGGTGGGGGTGGATATGATCAGTATGTCTGCATCTGTTCTGTTCAGCAGGAGGACTGATAAAAGTGTTGTCATCATCTAAAACCATTTGGCCCAGTGTTCTACTTTATGTGTTCATTTAATGAATCAGACCTAACATGAGCTATAGTGACCAGTTAAAAAAGAATGATCATAACCAAAGCAGCAGAAGTCATTCATTCCTGATTGTGAGTCTCTTGTATGGGTCAAAGTTCATACGCCCTGGACGACATAATAATGAGGTCCTCTGGGGTTCTCTGACAAAAGTCCTTCATATGGAGCCCAAAAGCTGACAAAATGTGGTAAAAGGTAATCAGACAAGTAAAAAATCAAGTAGAATACATCAGTAAATAATGTGAAGGAACTTAAATCAAATAAACAAATACTTTTGCTTCAATTACCAATAAATTGGCAAAGAGCTTTACACTTTTTTTCCCCCCCTTTACACTAAAAAGTTTATACTTGAAATCATTCATTTATCTGTGGAGAAAAGTTACTTTTTACTCTTTTTACTTTTTGGCCGTTATCAAGTAAGCATCACGAAAAATACAAATGTACTGAGAGAAAGGAAATAAGTGGGGAGAATAGGGAAATACCTCAGCTGGCTCCTCCAGGTGCCATGCTGACCTAAGGTTCAGTGGGCTTCATGCTGACAGAAGGAGCCAGGGATTTTAAAGACGGAACAAATCTGAAATGAATGAAGAACCTGCTCTGCCACCTGAGCTTCTTCCAATCACATGATATGAAAAAAATATGCACAAACACAGTCATAATAACAACATTAACAAACATTTGATGTTGTTCACTGAAGTGCAGGAGGCTGATGCAGAGAAATATATGGAAAAAAGTTGTCTCTTCGATTTGATAATAATATAATACAATACAATATAATATAATTCAATCCATTTTATTTTGATGTGCCCTCAGCTGCTGTCATTAGCTGACCCCTATCACCAGTCAGAGTTGAAAAAAGAATTGGGGTGTCTTCCTGCAAGCATGCAACTGCTCCATCATCAAGACCCTGCAGCACCTCCCAGGGTAACACATGGTAACTGTAGGGGGATCATGGAGCAACACTGAGCTTCCAGGGCACACTGTGCAGATAATGGAGACAACGTGGAAGACCAACACTTAATGTTCCGGCAGTACATTCAGGACTGGATGTTTCCATGGCGACTAAGGGGGACTGCTGATGACAGGACAAGGTGGAGAGCACGAGGTCTTTCGGTTAACAAAGTTTATCATGATGACAATGGTGGCTGCTGTGACAAAAAGTATGATAAAGATAACATTACATAGAATAGGTTAAGAATACTGCATGATGATAATGCACAGTACATACTGTACATTACACTGTGACACAGACTGAATGAGAAATGGAAAAAGATAAACTCATCAGTGACTTAACGTTTTGGGAAATGTACTTATCTGAGGCCTCAATTATCATTAATTGTAATTAACATTAAAATAATGAAGTTTATTTCCTACAAGAAAATAAAGTTGTAAGAAAAGCATGACATCTTAAATTCATACAAATTACATTTTGTGAAAACTGGACTCTCTTGATTTTCATTTGACTGAATGGTCTTAACAAGTGGATGTTTTTACTGCAGTTTTGATATTAAATATTGATGAAAAAAAGAAAACGCTGTAAACTGATCATAAACTCCACCCACTTATGTTATTGCTTGTGGGCACTATATATATCATGTAGTTATTTTACCTATTGTTTACACAAAAAAAAAAAAAAAAAAAAAAAACACACAAAAAAAAACCCCCAAACCTATCCTGAATCTAAAATGATCCTTCTGCCAGATCTTTTACCCTCAGTGACTTTGGGTTAACGTGAAGCTTCTTAAACAGTAAATCAGGGACCCGAGTTACATGGAGAACCAGGCCTGAGCAGCTCTTACTCATCTAACAGATCTGAGGATCCTTCATAGGTCAGGGATTTAAGATCATCTCAGTGGGAAAGACCAGAAGCACTACAGAATGGATTGTATTAAGGGCTTCATTCACTCCTGGAGATGTCTGTCCCACACTAAGGAGAAACAATCTAGGGTAAGGGGAGGTTTAAAAGTGACATTAAGTGCACAGTTTCTGTCCCAACTGGAGGCAGCTGAGTTATTTAAACTGAACACTGCATAATTTTCCTCTTCTTTTTAGGTTGTTTTAAAAAGAAAAAAAAAAAAGGGGGTACATCTATCTAGGCCCAACATTTGACCTCAGTATCTGTAGTTTCAACCAATATTGTAGAGCCTCTCAGGTTTAACACTGTAAATAACCTCAAGTACAGCATTTAAGGGTTAGGACTTCTATTTAGCAAACTGTTATAGTGTCTCTGCTTTAAGGAATATTTTCCAGCTGACCTTTTGAGACGTTCTCAGACCATTTAGTTCTAGCTGGATGTCAGAGCTCAAGTTGAAGAGACCTGGTCTTTGTATTTGTAAGGGCTTGAGTAGCAGTCTGGGTCTTCAAGACTGCCTGGTTCAGATTAACATGTTCCATTACATCTTTTACACACTAGGTGGCACCAAATCTGCATTTATGGTGCATCCAAGCTTTGGCTTTTTACCAGTATTACATAACTGGAGGTGAATTCAAAGACACAAGATGTAAATTAATAAATTTATTTCAAAACACTAAATTTAGTCAATGATTCTTCAAGGCTGCTGCACCTATTAGAGGAACAAACATACATTAGAAACCAGACTTTGTTATAAAACCTTGAGAAATTGTCAGATACTCACCTTCAGGTGTCCTGGATGCAGCCTGACCCTCTTCCATTTGCTCTCTGGACTTACACTCTGACCCTGTGGCTTGTAAGATGCAGTCTGCCGCAGTGGAGCAGTGGAAGGATCTTGTGGCTTCTTGACATTAACTTCATTCTGGTCAGCAGGTTCTTTCAGCCGTCTGATTGCAAAGCCGCCAAACTGTTGAGGGATGTTGTAGGTTCTCGTTGGGGCGAACTGCTGGGGAGAAGTTCCCGCTCTGCTGCTCCCAGAGGCAGGGAGGTTGTGAGCTCCCTGGGCTGGGTTTCTGCCGTTCCTGAATGTTTGGACAGAGCTGCTGGGCTTCTGCTCAGCAGAGGCGTAGCTGGGTTTGTAGTTAAACCCTGTGGGGACTTTCAGACTGCGTGGCTCAAAGCTAACAGGGACATTTTGTTTGTAGGGTGCTGGAAGAGACTGGGTATAACTCACATGGCTTGACGCCATATTGGAAGTAGGCCTGTAGCCTCCTTGGGCACTTCCTCCGTTAACAGGAAACAGCTTGCTCCGGTATGGTTTTCCAGCCTCAGTCTGGCTGGGGTAATTTCTAGTCCTCTTAATTTGAGCAGGAGAGAAACGGGAGGGTTTAGATACTTCAGCGTTAGAATGTGAAGACACTCTAGCAGGGGCACTGGCTGATGTTTGCATCTGTCCAGAGTTTCGCTGTGGTGCAGGAACACCTGCACTGAACAGACTGGAAGACTTCATAGACGGAGAGAAGCCTCTTGGTCCATAGTAGGCTGGCGTTTTGGCTGCTGCAGACTGGTGGGAGGCTGATGTGAAGGAGCCACTCTCCCTAAAAGGACTCTGAACAGATGCAGAATTGCTGGATAGGTACTGGCTAGTACGCTGTGTACCCTGCTGAACTGGCCAAGTTCTCTTGCCAATATCATTAAGGTCATTCTTTGCTTTACTGTATTTACTCACAGAACTTCCACTAGCAATATCAGTAGAGAGGCCAAAGTATGGCTTTTTTGGCTCCTTTTGAGCCTTTACTGGTTTTGAGTTCATCATTCTCCAGTTAGGGTTCGACACAGAGCTGCGGTCTATCAACCTGACTGAAGTGTGGCCACTCTGAGCAGGCTGTGAAACAGTTTTTGTGTAGCTACTACCGGAAAGTCCATGGTTATAAGCACTACTAACTGCAGCCTGTTGATTGAGGCTACTGCTCTTGGCTGAGCCTGGATAAATGGAGACCTGTCTGAATTGATTCTGGGGATAGCTGCCACCAAGTCCTCTTAGGCCACTGTCCTGTTGCGAGAAGCCAACATACCTGTTGCCATTTTGTCTCTGGGAACTTGGAGCTGCAAGAGAGAAACGAGAGTTTAAATCCACAACTAGTAAATCACAGCACTAAATGATGGTGACACATTTGGGTTTTGCTCACCTTGTGTAGCCCATAAACAGTGTACATGCTCTGCTTGAACTAAACAAATCAGCAAGATCCTGCTCAGAAAAATAAGACATCAAGGTCAGAAGAAATGGGACAACAGCAACTCAACACATACTTAAAATAGCTGCAAAAAAAACTTACCCCAAATGAACTCCACAAGCCATTTCAGTGTGCCAAAGCATGCAGCCTGGTCAAAGCAACAGTAGCCCAACTACCCTGAAGCTACTTGCTGTTCATGTGTGTGCAGCACAAAGACATATGCATTTATTGCAGCCTGCATCCAATTGCTTCTTAATGAGCTGATTGTCTGCAGGTGCGTGTTGCAGTGTCTTTGGGGTTGTGTCTTGCCTGCCTGCCCCTGTTTGCTGAGACCTCTCCTGTCTGCATTGAGCCTGACCCAGAGAAAGATCATGTTGGTCTTGATGGCCTTGTTAACATTATTAATGATGTCTCCTGGTCCTCCTGGTGCTGAATAGACCCAGGCGGCACACTGCAGTAATGATGCCTTCAACCCTAACTGTGACAAACAACACATCAAGATCGGCACGCTTCCACTTTCTCTTTGCAGAATATAAATCACATACTGTGACACCAGCCACAGCTACTATCTCCACGTCGTGCAATCCAGCTATATTTGAATTCTGTTGTGTGTCAGGTGGGAGAAATGATAAGGAAATGCATGATGTCAGTGTGATATCATCAGCTCCCTGTGTCTGTCTGAGTGATCTGTGACCATGTGGGATACTCCACATGAAGATGACCCTTTACACTGTCAGTGTAGGTGACAAACACACACACACACACATACACACACCAAGGCAGGACACTGGACACACTCCCAGGTAGTCTGGCAGGTGTGAATCTTCATGCCAGACTGGGCTTGGTCAATAGCGTTCATTAATGACAGTTCCCCACAGCCAGAGGAAGCGTGATGCAAGTGCACGACAACTGAATCTGTCACTCTGTCCTACTTTTCTCAAGCTCTGTATATGCCTTCATCAGGTACACCTCTTAAACACAGATTTATTCAAATTGACAATCTTATTTTTCATTTTTCAGGCGCTCGAGTGTTGACGTGTGTGACATTCATACGGGTGAGTCAGAGCAGCGATAGCAAATCCCCCCCCACCCCTCCTTTACATCATAGGAAAGAGTGACACCTCGCATGCGATGACCAGATGAGTGTGGTGGCTTAGATCAAAGACACAATTTCCTGTCAAAGGAAATAGCGCTGAGGAATTTGTTTCAGGAACAGTTTCCTCCTTTCTGAATTCTTTCCATTAGGACTATCAACATTCATATGAGCAAGAAAGCAAGTCAAAGTCCCCAACTGGAATCAACAAAAACATTATTGATGACACAGGCTTTACAGGAGGCTTTAAAAACGCACACAAACACACACAGAGGGGTGAAATAATTGAAAGTGTGAATGAGATTTATTCTCTTCTTGCGGGACCTGCTCTAACAATGGAAATACACTATTAGATCTGCACAGACCCCTGACCTATGGACATTCATTTGACAAACCTCTCTTGGGTCAGGTTCCACTCTGCTCATGAGCTTCCTGCACGCTAAGGCAGATTTCTATCTGTATGTGCAGGACCACAAATGGGGTGTGATGGAAGAGAAAGCAAACACAGCTCTGTCGCCTAATTTATGTGCAGAGCTTTGCAGGACGTGGAGACATTTGTGAGGAGTCAGTTCCACAGCTGGTTGAGACCACACTATGCCAGCTAAATCTGAAAATGCATCTTTTTCCTCTGTATCTCCTTAAGGCCAGTGATTCTTGGCAAACTTAACTGCCATTTGAAAAAACTGTACAGTTTTGCTAGGCTGGCATAATTCTATATTTTTATTGTCAACAAATCCCATGAAAAGACCAAAACTAAAAATTTAGTTGCTAAGTGGTTTTTGACTCCTCTACCCTATCACTTCATTTTCTGCCCAAAGACCATTTGTTCCAAGAGAAGGTGTAAATATACAACCCAAAAATTGCTCAGTAACATTTATTTTGATTAAAAGCCTGAGTAATTTTCTAGCTGCTGGGCACTGTAGTTTTTAGCAAACCTTACTAAACTGTGCTTTTGTTGGGGACTATTTTCAGTCGTGGATAAATACACATTTGGTACTCTAGTGAGTATTTGTGTCAGAAGGACGGTGTATGTTGGACTGACTCAAATAAACTACAGTGTGTGTCATGGAATTGAGGGAACGTGTGACCTAGTGCAAAAGTTTGACTCGTATGTGTTTTTTTAATCATTATCATTTTTTATTATCATTCACAATTAAAAAATAATGCAGGTTTTTTTTTGAAAATGTTGTTGGAAGGGACCTTATATCTAATATAAATATAAATATAAGTAAGGGACCTTATATCTAATATCTGATACTGATACAGCAGTGAGAGAATTATAATTTTTTTAAATCATGCAGTGCTGTAACAGAATGTGCTCATCCAACGCGAGCAGCATCATCTCCTCAAAGTCCTTAACATAGCAAGATGATGTAAAGTCAGAGAGAGACAGTCAGCAGATGGTGTCTCTTCTCCGGAAGAATCTACCCTTTGGCCTCCGAACCGTTCTTCTTCTCCTGACCAATCAGGTGCCTCAGATCCCTGTTGGGCGCGCTGGGCCCCCTCCTGCTCTGGCATCTGGTCCTGCATTTGAAATAATGAAGGTAATAATAATGAGCTCAGGTCTCCTCCCATCAGGAAGGCAAGAGGTCAAACTACCTATGGAGAGTTCACACTCAACACATTCCATGAGCAGCTCGAGGATTCATCATCATCATCATCAGAGAGGCTGCACTCTCCTCATTTCTGTTCACTGCTCACATTGTTCTGGAACTGAAGTTAAAGGACAATTCCAATTTACTGTAACTTTGCAATAAAGTGTAATCAATTGATAACACTGTTTTCACCCACAAGTAAAGCAACAATTTAGCCATATTATCTACTTACATATTAAACTACTTTATCTGGAGCTAAAACTGAATGTGACTGAGTCCTAAAACCCAGGAATAAGTTAACATTTTGGCACTTCAAGTGCCTGTCCTGATGTCTATAGATTTTTTTGAATGGGTTTTTTTTTTTCAACCCAAGCTCAAGACATTTTTAGATTTTATTCTACAACATAAAATACATCAGTTAATACCCTACTCTAAAACTGGTCCTCTCACCAGTCTGCCTCGTTGTGCTTATACTCACACTCTTACAAACTATCATTCATTAACTTCCTAAGAGGAGAGGTTTTTGTAGAAGAGATAAGTGCGCTAAATCAAATTACAAGTTGAAAGCTTGGTGGTGGTGATGCTGAAGTTTGTATAACCTAACATTACATTTTTATTTCTGTGTGTAATAAACTTTTTTTGTCACTGACTTTATTTTCTGCAATAATCCAAAAACCAATGAAAAAATCCCATTGGCTTTTTGTTGAGGGAACCAGGATGATGCTAACTTCTGGTTTGGCCTACAAGAATATGTCATCCCTGCAGAACTCTATTGCAAAGTAAAACTGTTACGACAAGTACAGCAGGTCAAAGTCAAAACAGGAAGTTTATCTGTAAAGTGTCAGAACACCACAACCATCTCTTCCAAATAAGTTTAGCTAGCCTGGTGAGTTAAAAATCTGATCAATTTGTTTGTTTTCCTTACTCCTTTAACTTCTTTTTAGCAATGTATCCATTTCCAAATCTTAACTTGGTGAGTACAGTGTTATTATTAACAGAAGCAATAAAATATACTATATATATATATATATCCAGCAGACCTGGAGCAGCCATAGTCCATATTTCTGGCCACTTGACATACTTAACTCCAATACTGACTATTTTTGTTCTCCTGAGAAAAATATCTGGCTTTAGCTACTCCACTACATTTTAAAGCTATTTGCTCTCTAGCTGTCTGTTATTTGGTGTTGTGCAAGAAGCTTAGTGTTAATTTGTCAGAGCTTCTTTGCGAAAAAAAAAAACAGATGCCTACTGTGACCAGATGTGATGTTGATGAGAGCAGTGAGACTAAACCAAAACAGTAATAGTCTGGGCCAGTTAAACCAAATCAATAAGCTGAAAAATGCTCAAATGCAGCATAGAAAGAAAGAACTGAAAAGAACTGCAGTGTTAGATGTGGCTTCCTCACTATGAACAACTTTAACATTACACACAGTCATTTGACCCACTGCTCAAATTTAAACATGGAAGAAAACCAGAAAATAGCTGACAATAAATTTAGTTGCATATACACCACTGTGGGTCTACTAAAGGGAAATTTGATCCCAAGTGTCTTCAAATGACTCCTGTTTCCAGCAGGACTATTGTATTTGTCTCCGCTCAATTCTAGCCCAGCTCATTGATGCGTGAAGCAGATGATGAAGTGGTGCAGGAGTTGTGAGTATCTTGTCCTTTCCTTTAAGCAGGTCAAGGCCATTTATAATCAACCAGCAGCACAGGCCTTTTTCCTTTTCTTTGAGAGGACCAGAGGAGAGCCTCTTTAATGAATCATAGGGGGGTTATTCCTCTAGTGCGGCCAGTCAGTCAAAGGGTTTGATTACATTTGTTTGCCATTGGAACGATTTATCTTTATACTTGTTCTCCCTTTAGGATATTCACAAGAATATCAAGCAGAGAGAAGATGTGTTAGCTTCTCTTTCAGTTTCAGGACATCAAGTGAGCCTCAGCTTTAGGGGCTCATTCAGAGTTTGAGAGAATAAGGCAGAATGGGACACAGAGGGAAATATGTCTCTCTAATTGAAAACTCCCTAACCTCATCCTCCTATAAACAACCACAGCAACAACAAAACAAAACTTCTGACAAGCCACATGGATCGAGACACCGATTCGTGGCCAGCTGGAGGACAGCAGAGCCCACAACAAGGCTTCAGGACACTCTCTGCTCAGAGCATAGAGGCCCAGAAGAGGGGAAGCTGTAGGGGTGGGGTGGGGGGGCTATGAGGCCTGGCGGAGCCGTGCTGTTGCTCCGTTTACAGTTGTAGTCAATCCAGAGATCAATAAAGGCAAAGTCATGAAGACTTCAGAGGGAAGCTGCATTGTTGCGGTGGAGTGTTTTACATGGGCCTGCCTTTCATACGAGACAGAACTTTGTTGGGAGCATTTGTTTCTCATTTTCTGCGGGTCCTGGGGATCCATTGCGGTTATGCACCAAGAGGTTTTTGTTTAAATTTCAAGAGCATAAAGTATTCCATTATGACATGTGGACACATACATGTTGTATAAACTCTGTGGTGAACATACCCAAGTGGGACTGATGGATTATACAATTAACTGCAAATCAAATCCATTTGTAATGTGAGTTTTATTGAAGTTGAACTGAAAGTTGAATTCTTCTCGCTCTTTCTGTAAAGAAATGTGAAATACAACACAACCGTTTTTCCATTTTTCAAAAAGAGAGCTACAATAACTTTTGGGCATTTGAACAAGCCTCTTGGTGGGAGTTTCTCATGGCAGCAGTTGACTGATATGACAAGCTGCTGCTGCTAGATTGCTGTCAAAGTCTGTGGCTTGCCGTAGAGGTGGACTTGAGTGATTTGAATCATTTTGTCCAGGTCAGTTAAAAGATATGTGGTCACTGTTCAGTTTTTTCTAAACTAAGCAAAAGCGTCACCATTCTGCATACAGTAAATACATGACACAATAACATCTGGCGCTGATTCTGATCAGTGATCTGATCTAAAACGTGAACAAATTGATCAAAATGTGCGTGAAATACAGTTCTAACACTAATTTGTGCACGCATTCTAACTACTCTTAACAACTGCTCTAACTAATGTTGTCTTGCTGGCTAATAATCAGCTTAACACTGATATTTGAAGAAGGTCTTGTATAGCGTACAACATGTCTTTCTTTCTTTTTCTTTTTTAACCAGCCCACATAGCATTGTTTACTGTTAGTGATTTAACATGTTTTCCTTTATAACATGAAAATGTATCCATTATATTGTTACGTTTGTGGTCCACTTGCAAAGTTGAAGCTAGCATGCTAGGCTAACTGCCTTCCTCTTAAGAAAGTGTAAAGCTGTCACCTAACTTGTTAACAATAGCAAAGATTCCCTCTCATCCATCCATTATCTATACCGCTTATCTCTTAAGGGTCGCATGGGGGCTGAAGCCTATCCCAGCTGTCACTGGGCGAGAGGCGGGGTACAACCTGTACAGATCGCCAGTCTATCACAGGGTCAACCTATATAGATAAACAGAGTCACCAATTAACCTGCATGTCTTTGGAGTGTGGGAGGAAGCCGGAGTACCTGGAGAGAACCCACGCAGGCACAGGGAGAACATGTAAACTCCACACTGAAAAACTCCAGGCAAGCTGGAGCTCGAACCCGGAACCTTCTTGCTGTGAGTGCTAACCACTGCACCACGTTAGCTGTCACTCTTTCATGCATCCAGATGAAGTAAAGATAAATGACCAGACTCAAAAATCACAACAAGTTGACCTGTACAGTTATAAAATAATATATGGAGTGCTGATATAACAAATGGCACTAAGCAATGGCTAACAAAGTCACTTTGTTGGAACTGATGTGATATTATAAACTATATTGCCATTACTCCAAAATATATAAATAAACCTGAAATGTCCTTGTTTTGGTGATTACAGTTTTGACTAAATAAGTAGCCCACAAGTGCTGATTTCACAACAGAAATGAATGTTAATTTCAGATTGATATTTGATATCAGCCTACAGATGAGAGAGAAGACTATCTGAATACAACACTACAATTCATGTGTTTGCATATACTGTATGTGTGTTATTAGCTCTAGCCTTTATCAAAGTGATAAATGGGGGGACCTTTGGCTTTAATGGGTAGCTGGGGCAGCTGTACCAACTCCTCTTTGCTTGCATCATCTTGTCTGGAAAACAAAGTCACATTGATCAAGTGAGCAGCAGAACAATGGGTAATACCCCACTGGAACCACTTCTGTGTTTTAGTTGCCACCCTCTCTGACCAGACCAGTTGGACGTGATGGATAGGCGGCATACAGGAAGCTGGGTGAACGAATTCATCGATCTCACAAGTTCATTGTTAAAAGAGGGAGAGAGAGGAGAGGCTACACTAGACTGTGTTTCACTGTTCTGTGCTTGGCTTGGATTTAAAAGTGTGCAACCAAATGTAAAGCAGAACATATCAGATGACAGTGTAGTATTTACTGATGGTAAATGTAAATGATGACATGTGTCCCTGGCTGAGAGAGAGACAGCTGTGTTTGTCATACCGTGCCAGTGGAGGGGGGTAGATGCCACTTTGTCTCTGTCGTCATGCTGCTGACTGTTGTGGTCTCTTTTTAACATGTTCAATTCCTCACAGATGTGGTGTTCACTTTTAAGGCATATTCCCTATCATGGCCATTAAACCCATGTAATGGCGCCAAGATGTTCCCAGAAAGAGTGGAGGCGTATAAAATAAAGAGGAACTTACTCCAGGGGAACACGCTTAAAACTGAAAATAAATACTTTAAATATGTATTTTGCAAAAACCACATGCTGCACAGAATACAGCAACATAAAGCTGTTAAAGTTTTTAAAAGTGCATCCTCAAAAGAAACCTCAGTGGTGTAACAAATAGCTTGTGGGAATACAAGACATGGCAAGCAAATTTGAAATAAAGACGTGATCTTTTAATCAGATATGTGCAACATACAGTTTGAAAGAACATAGTAATTGGAGCAATTCTTCTGTTTTTAACAAGCCTCTCCTTTGCCCAGTTAGTAATGGAGACCGTCTGGATGTATTTGCAAGGGTTCCTCTGTTTTCACTGCATTCCTGCTGAGACAGTATTGCACAGCCTATAGCAAACAGACCATATATTTTTCAAATAGACAGGGTCATAAAAAGACACAAAAAAAAAGAAAAGGCGCGGCTCCTAATCCACACTTTAACGAGCGAAAACGGATGTAATGACATGCAGGGAGTAATCTTTCTTCTTTCTGCTCCGCCAATTGACACCAATAACCCGTGGCCGGCTTAATGCCCCCGGTTGTGACACGTTGTGTAATTGCAAATGAAAACTTCTCCTGGGATTTCCTCCCACAGGCAAATATTAAGAATGATGACACTTGAACAATAGCTGGATCAGAGCGCTCAACTTTGTCATCATGAGTGAATCCTATTATGTGGCGGGCATAATGGCCGTCTGTGAAAAACAGAAAGAGAATGAGTATCACAAGGCATCTTCCTGTGCTGGAAAACAAAGCTTATTTGAAGGCGTCTCGCCATCTGAGCCGCCCCTTTGCGTCAGTGTACGAGCCTCAATTGTTTTCTCCTCAGCGAGTAAATGCCCCCCGACTTAATGTGCTTCTGCAGCCTGGAGAAATGATACCTTGAGTTTAGTCCAAACATTATGACTACATTCGTTTCAGCTGTTTTCATGACACACAAGATTACATTTGTGCTAAATGAGTGTACAGACATCGTGACTCTCTAAAGTTTTATTTTGTCATCCCACATGCAGTAAAATGGCTCCATGTTACAAACATTTCTGGATCACTATCAGAGGAGTTTGGAGAACATCTTGAAAGGGTGAAGATGCTACTTTGACTTCGAACAATGGAAGGCTGTTTTGGTTATCCCCAGGGTTCCTTTCTACCCCTCCCCATTCCAAATACCTAGATAGCTAACAATTTGGGCAATAAACACTTTGAGGAATGGTGGCTTGCCATCCCATCCTTCTGTCTCTGTTTGTCTCACTTTATAGCATCAAGAGGCCACAGAGAATTGCTTTTGTCATGTAACCATTTAGGAGAACAGGGACGACACACATGACATTTGAGAAAAGAGGACCATCATTCTCTGTTTGGGATTCACTCACTGTAAAGTTAGATTTTAAACATGCGTGCAAACTGTAAGGCTTAGGATTTGACTAAGAAATATGTTTTTTGACGTACGTCTCTGGATTTCAGTGTTATTTTAAGGAACTGATCTTAGAAAACAATGTCCACTAAAAAAAGGCCTGCAATTGTAAAGGCATACATGGTAGAGAAAAACCAAAAGAGTGAGAACATGTTCTTGTTCCTTTTCATAAGGACGACTACCTAACAAGTTAGAGTGAACTGCTGAATGAAACAATGTAGCTGGTGTTTCAGAATCATCTGTATCTTATCAGTGGTAAAAAAAAAAAAAAAAATTCCCCTAAACAGAAAAACGTGGAGAGCCAGACTTTTCCTTCAAAGAGCCTGCAGAGCGGCTGTTGTCTTTAAGGAGGGAGGGAGATTGCTTTCAGCAGCCTCAGTCCAGGACTGGTTCTCATCATTTTGACAATAAAACTCAAGGAGTTGAAACAAAGCAATGTTTCATGAAAAAAAAATGAGGGGGCTTGGAGATTTCCACTGGTCTGTGCTGAACCCCCCCCCCCCCCCCCCCCCTTTTCTCAATCCAATGGCCAAAGAAAAGCAGAGTGGTGATTTTAAGGAGAGCTTTAGTAAAGCTTTTTTGGAGGCTTAATTCCTCTCTGGCACCCTGGGGGCTGAAGGACGAAGAGACCAAAGGGCTTGAAATGGTTCAAAGATGAATGAGTGATTGTGCTTTAAATTCCCAGAGGTTTGTTGTTTTGTAGTGTCAGGATTTTATTGCAGCGTTTTGTTGCTTTTTTTTTTTTTTAACAAGCTAAATACGAGGACAGGATCTGACACAGTACTGAATGAAAGTGTGCCGTAAAGAAAGTGAGTTCAGCTCAGATCGCTAAATTGATCAGTAAACAATACCAAGCTGACTTCAGGCACTTACTGTTGCTTTTGTATGAACATAAAGAGAAAGTATATGAACTCTGTTGGTAAGATCTGTGTCCGTTAGCACAAAGAAATCCAAGACATTTTGAGTTGAAGTGGAGTATTAGCTGTGCAGTGAGGAGAGATAGGCGGTACATGCTATAGACAACAAGGCTGAAAGATTATTAACACTATTGTATTTATATATTTACAAGCAAAACTGTACAATTTTTACATTTTTCTACTGATAAATGCACTAGAAAAGAGTCATAAGAAAGTACGCCGGGGGGGTTGTCCTCTCACACGTCGGCGCTCGTGGAGACCTGTGATAACCTGGGGTCAGAGTCAATCTCGAAGCGGTAGTGGTAGCCTTCCCACACCTCCCTGCAGGCATCCCGCATGTCATAGATCCGCTTCTTGATGCCCTTGCGGTTGAGATAAAGTACAAATAGGAAGATGAGGCCTATGAAGCCCAGGACTACACCCAAGAAGACGTAAGAGGTCTGCAGGGCGAGGTCTGCCCCCGCATCCCCCTGGTGGCATCCCAGAGTCAACGTGCCCACGGCAAGCATGGACGTGTTTCTCATGCTGGCTGGGAAGGCGCACACCAGGCCGTCGGCGTCCCTGATGCGTTCCTGTGATCTGTTGAGCCACAGGGCAAAAGGTTCGATCCCGCATGTGCACGTGAAAGGGTTCTCCCCCAGCAGGAGAGCAGCTCTGGGTAGGGAGTCCAGCTCTCGCAGGCCCTCCTCCGTCAACGTCTTGAGGGCGTTGAGCGTGAGGTCGAGCTCCTCCAGGTGCTCCAGGCCCGAGAAGGTGGAGTTGTGGATGGCCACCAGGGAGTTGTTGGAGAGCTGGAGCCGCCGCAGGCCGGTCAGGTGGGAGAAGATGCGCGAGGGCAAGTAGATGAGGCTGTTGTCGGACAGGTCCAGTCCCTGCAGGGTCCCCAGGGAGCTCCAGCGGAGAGACGTGGCCAGGTCCATCACCGACGAGTGGTTGTAGAGGGCTCGGCTCAGGTTGAGCTCGCGCAGGGACTGGTTCTGGACGGTGAAGGCCTCGGGGTGAATGACTGCCAGCTGGTTGTTGCTCATATCCAGAGAGCGGAGGCTGCGGAGTCTGGAGAATGTGTGGGATTCCACCTCAGAAATTCTGGATTTGAGGACATCCAAGAGACGTCATTTAGAAAGTGGAAAAAGGCAGATTTTTTTTCAAACTGCACTATTGCTGCTTCTACCTGAAAATGTCATTTGGATCAATCCTGAAATATAACTGAATATGGTTCACCTTAAAGCCCACAACACCCCAGTTTCAAGTGCCTGAACTACTATGTTTAAGGAACGATGAGGACCAACTGATGCGAAGTGTGACATGACCTTTCCCTGTGATATGTTTGCTTTGCATTACAATCATGACAAAAAGGCACAGAAGTGTCCCGGAGAGTCTTACCTGTTATTACTCAGAGACAAGTTGGTCACATTATCCAGTCCTCTGAAAGACTCCGGACCTATTCGACTGATCTGATTCCCGGTAATAAACAGATTCCTGGTGTATCCGGGAATCCCGGTCGGGATACTCCGCAGGTCTTTGGAGACGCACTTCACGGTGTGAGCCGCCTCTGAGCACTCGCAGCGCGGAGGACACGACGCGTGAGCGCAGCAGCAGCAGCAGCAGAGGAGCGCGCAGAAAAAAACAATGCGCTGCGCCAGATCCAGCATTTCGGAAAGTACAGGCTGGCGTGCGGTCCAAAGCAAAAACGAAACAAACAGGAGGGGAAACAAATAAAAGATAAACGAGACGATCAGCTCCTCCAACACATCATTATCGTCTGTGGTCCCGGCTGGGAATGCGCTTCAACTTTGCATCTCTGCACAAAGTGTGGCCGGGAGGCAGGGTCTGATTTCCATGAGAACAGAGCGAGGGGTCGTGCTGATCAGAGGGGGGTGCTTGATCCTTTTTTGCCGTGGCGAAGCGGGGCGTCGCTACTTCTCCAACAATGAAGTTAAAAGGACCATCGACTAGTGCAATGATCTGCGGGGAGGGGCTTCTCTGCTGTCCGGATCCACGAGATCTTCCTCTCAGCTCCGAGTAGAGACTAGTGGCACGAGGGATGTGTGAGGAGGAGAAAGTGGTTTGGCTTTCAGCTCTTATTCTCCTCATTATGTTATATATATTTCATACACATACACACTCCTCCACCTGAGCCTAAAGTTAGATTCGGAAATTTGGATTTTTCAAAATAAAACAAGCTAAATTTTCCTAGAATTTTATATTTTCTACAATAAAAAGTGACAAAAAAATGTACTAGTGAATGGTTATGTTGTCAGGTACCAAGCATCCTAATATTTTATTTCCAAAATGTTGCTTTATAGAGATTTCTGTGTAAATTGTTATTAAATGTAATGATTATTTAATGGGATTTGGCTGCCACTCATCTGTTACCTAAGAAATGATCCTGAGTGGACATTCCTTGTGCAAATGACTATTATTGTCACCTTTTGTTTTTTATTTTCCATTGCAACCTTTATTGTCATATACTATGTGCTGAGTAATATGGAGGGAGGGTTTATTAAGGGTGTATCCTCCTCCTGTGTCTATTTATCATGAACATTGTTTGAAAATGTAGACTGTGTTTTGTCGTCCTACATTATGCTACTCTCGTTCAATAAAACATACTTGAGCAATGACTTCTATAGTCTCAGTCAGTCAGTGTTTGGTGACTCTGATGTCCCTGGTCATTCCCACCTACCCAGGTGGTATGGTAAAAGTGGGGGAGGGGTGCTTTGTGGGCCAGACCGCAGAGCCTTTGATCCCCCCCCTCTTTTCTTGAATACTGTGATGCTCTCCAGGATAATGGCCACTGAGTGGGACTTTTAGCCACTTGGCAGCAGAGTATCAAAGCTGTGACGGCTTCCCTTCCTTAATGTTTATTCTGACAGCTTATAATGATTATTACAGGAATCACTTCTGAGTGTATTTATAGGAACTTGCAGAGGAGGAGGGGACTTTGCCTTTCACGGCTCAGAGAGCCTCGAAATCCTAACACCATCCCTCCTGCTGACAGCCCTGATGAAACACAGTTGTCATAATTCAATGATGGAAACAAAAGACCCACAAATTTCTACAATAATAGACATCTTTATTGGTATTATCGCTGTAAGTCATAAACACATTCAGAGTTCACACAGTCACTTGCAGGAGTCTTAAAATTCCCATTGGGCTATATGATCTGCAGCATAAAAGATATTTCGGGGGATTAGAGAGACAAAAGAGGGTTTGGAAACTGCAGACTGGTATAAGTATATATGGATGGTGGCACTAATAATAGCATCCCAACTGTCTTTTGTCAACGGTCTGAATCGCTGGGACCACAGGTCTCCACATTCCTAGACCTGGCTCTTGGATACAACAAGGCACCGAAGCAGGCGACATCTAAAACCATTCAAACGGTCTCCACTGAATATTGCATTCTCGCACATGTGCTCCAATAAAGGGCTGGTGTACTATTTCTCTGCACAATTTCTATCTCTCCTTCTAAAATATACATATATGTTTATATGTCAGGAGAAGTAAGATGACAATGTTGTGAGTTTGATCTCAAAGGCCTATTCATTCATTACCTTTCATAGCTCAAAATGTAGTGAATGAGCTGTTTCACTGAAGAACAAGCGACATATTCAAGGACACAGCTTGGCTCTCATTTTCCGACATTTAGCTCAATTACAGAGAACCAAAGGGATTTTCACTTTTCTGTTTGTTTCTACAGGTATTTTCCACAGCCACATTCACTACATTTGGACAGATGTAAAATGTCACTGGAGTTTGGACATAATGAGATTTCTACTTATGCTACTTATAGTAACATCGCTGCTTACATGTATCGCAAGTCCAAAAATGACATTTTCCAATCATTTAAAATAAAAATATTTGAGGCTTTAGGGCATAAAGTCGTATTTACAATAAAATATAGTTACCTCTTAACACTAGTTACTAGTGACAGGCTTAAAAAAGAGAAAAAACAGCCATGAAGTGTCACAGTAAAAAGGTTTCAAATATCCCCAAACAATGTGTATTTATAGAGACAGTTTCCATATTTCAAATTGAAGCAAGATTCTTCATTTCCTTCTTTGTTTCCATGTTTTAATGCTTTGAGAAAATGACTCTGCAGCTCTCATCTACAGAATGTGGAGCTACACACAGTACAGGGTATTGCATGGAATCAACATTAACCTAAGCAGGCCTGTTACAGTCTAATGTATTATTTATTCTTGCTAAGCTTTACCAGCAATCACATAAAACTTGAAAGAGATTAAGAGAAAGACATGGAGTAATAAATAAAGAAAACAATCACTAGGCAGTTGTCTGCAATGAAATGCAGCTGATTATTAATCGAGAAGCCATATGAGTCCAACATGAACCTCCTTCACAAACGCTCCAAATTCTTGCATGCATGCAATACACACATGCTGGCATGCAATCACATGCTCTCTCCAAATGTGTGCATGACTACACACGCACACACTCTCTTTCACTCACACACACACACACACACACACACACACACACACACACACACACACACACACACACACACACACTCAGGCACGAATGTGCTTCAGAAAGCATTCAGCATTCAGAGATGATATGCAGAAGTAGAACAAAAATTATACTGTAAATTATTCAAAGGATAAATCTGTGTGAGTGATCAAGTTTGCAAAGTATAGAAAGAGCACCTGGTGTATAGTATAATGTGTGTTCAAATATTTACAGGCAACATGAGTGAAACACACACAAGAGGCCAAAGAATATCTGCTTCTAATAGAAGCTCGATAAGGAGAGCACAGTCTAGAAAACTGGCACTGTGTTAGCCCTACCAAGCATTAAACCCTTGCTACAGGAAATCAAACAGATTTTAATTCAGAAGCTCACACTTAGATGACATTCTGCTTTGGATTATTGCAGGATGTTGGCTGGTGTATATCAAAGCTTCGTGAAACAGCGCTGACATTTCACAATGACCTTCGACTGTGATCTGCAGAGGTGGAAAACAGCAGGAGCGACGCTGGTCAGGCGCTGGGGGGAAACTGGGGATATTCAGCAGGGGTTTGGTGAGCGTGAAAAACCTGAGGATCCTGGCTACCTGCTGCTTCTGGCAGCACCGTGGACAAAGAGAGGGCTCAACACTTTTTTTCCCCCCTGTTTGATTGCAAACAATGAGGGGATTTGAATCTACTCACGAAAGCCATGGCAACGGATTTCGAGTGCCAACCATCATGTGGAATTAACTTTTTTTTTTTAAACGCATCAAAAACAACTGAAAATATAATATATGAGGGATCTGTGAGAGAGGTTGTTTTTAGGCACATAAAGTCCCATAAAGTCAAAATTAGTGATGGAAAACAAAACATGTCTCAGGCTGAACAAAAACATCAGACCAGGTTTCAGAACTCTGACATCAACGGCTTTTCTCTCAATAACTTTGGAGTCATCAATGAGCTGTTACATATTCAAGGACACAGTTTGAGTTGGTCTCCCAGTCTCCTACATTTGGCACAAGTATAGAAAACCAAAAGGAGCTTTACTATTCTGTTGGTTTCTTTAGGTATTTTCCACAGCCACATTCACTGAGGTTGCTACAATCATTGCACTGATGATCTGTAGTTAAAGGTATGAAAACATTTATCGTAAACCTATTGAAAAAGTACCATGAGGTGATTCGTGTAATGCATGTTGAACATATCTCTGAGAAAATAGTTCTTTTTACAAGATGCAGACTTTCTGATATCCTGTGGAGTTAGTCTGAATACAAGTAAGAAAACACACAAAAATACAAACTGCTCTGGCATATTTAAGTTGCAGTACTGTAGAAGAGCTACATTAGATCAAGCATGAAATGCAATAAATTCCCTAGAAAGGCATCTAATTGATTTAACATGTTTGTGCTCCCTGGTATAAAAATGGCATTCTGGAAGCACTGAATCATGGGATTATACTCCCAATCCATTACAAAGTAAGATCATCAAAATCTGAAAGCAAGGCATGGATGTGTTTCCTCCAGAGAATTCAACAATGTGCATTCCTCTATTAAACTACTGATACAGCTACACATCTTTTATACTTTGCAGGTGGCCGTGGCTCAAACCTGCTGTCAGGCTTTCAATAATCATACTCCATTTAAGTGTGTTTGTGTGGTCCTGGTAGTTGTGTTGGTGGTGGGTGGGGGTGTTCAGTCACTTCTCTCAAACTAACTGAATATAAATGAATTTCCATCACTGGGGAATTCCAGCTTCACCACTGGAGTAATGCCCAGTAAGAGGCTGCCTGCTCTCCACAAACCAAGCCTGTGTTGGTATACATGTCTTGGACATTCCTGTTCAACATTCTCTTGGAGGTGAGTAGTCTTTTATCTCCTCAGTTACTTTCGCTCGACACCGTGTGATGTCCCCCCCCGCCCCTCCCCGGTGTTTAAAAGGTCAACCCCACATCCGACCTGCGGGGGTTCCACTGTGTCTGTGAACCTACTTCCCAGGTCACCGGAGGTTGAGGGCCAGGGCCACTGTAAGGATGATGCCCATCAGCATCAGGAAAGGCAGCCAGGTCTTCAGAAAGCCTGCGCAGCTGGATCAGGTAAGGTACACCGACAGAGAGGAAGACAGAAGGTGAGGAAACATGAGAACAGTGCAGAGGTGGTGACAACAACAACAGGGCAAAAACTAACTCTAACTAACAAAATTAACTCTTGGGTTTAATTTTGAGCACCTGACAGTTCTTTTGAGCCTCCCATTCGTAAACTTTCTCCGTACTGTTGGACATGGTTCTTGTGTAGGTGGTAGAAGAGGTTGGTGGTGTTTGAGTCTGTTGAGGGGTGTGCGGCATAATTTGCAAAGTGCAGTTTTCTGGTCTGTGTCAGGCTTTTTGTAACCAAACTACATACTGCCTGCATCCACGTGGTGGTGTGAGATTGCAGACAATCATCCAAATGATGAAAAAATATTGCAGTAAACAGCATATTATGCGACAGAAAAAAAAAAATGATGGAGTGTACCATGAAACGATAGATGTTTCCTCATTCCATATATATAGTCATATCACACAGTCCTATTAGAAACCACATGGTTTGTATGATGTATCAGAAAGTCAGTTCAATTCTGGCTAGAAATTCTGCACGTGTGTAATTCAACACTAAAATGAAATGTTACATTAAACAAAGCGCACTGTATAGATACCTGGTCCAGTCTGACATTTTAGAGAGATGAGATTTTAAAGCCACAAACTGAATCATGTTTCGTACCTATGCATGCTTGATTAGTTAATGTTACACAGCCCGTCCACATGCTGCTCCTCTTCTCTTTAGTCTCGGTCTGTAAAAATGTGTCTAAATTCTTACTAAACCTGTTTGTGCAGCTGATTTCATAACTGCGGTTTCCATTTAACAGTGTCTGGATGTTTTTTAAATTCCATGTGGATGCATGATGATGAATAATGAGCGCTGCCTATTATCTCGTACAATCAACTCTATACTTTTTCAAACAAACTTTAAAGGGCCTTCTGTAGGAACGTCCTATATACACCTTTAATAGTTCTCAAGATTCAGGGCTCTGTCTCTCTCTCTCTCTCACTCTCTCTCTCTCTCTCTCCCTCTCTCTCTCGTGTCCTGAGACACAACAGGTTCAAGGCACACTGGTGAAATCATGCCCAAGCCCCTGGGATCCCAGTGAGAAACCTCATTCACAAGCTTCAGCCCTATTTCTTATCACTGCACGGAGGAGAGCAGCTGTAGATTACAGGGCTGGTACTCGACCAGCTTTTAAGGTAGAGAACATCCAGATATTTTTGGACTGAAGATGACAGTGATCACAATGAAAATCCTACTTAGAGATACTTGTTTGCTTAAGCCTTTTCACAATAAAATCACTGTAAGCAGCTAATGTTTGTATAAGCTAAATAAAGTCTGAGATCTATAACACTCAGGGATCAACAGACATTTTGAGTATGTCCTCGAGATGCTCTGTCGGGCCTGTTTTGTAGTAATCTTTACATATTGCTTGTTTCAGTGACTTCAGGATGTGAAACACCTTCTTATCTGGATTGAGGTCATGTGACTGATCTGGCCAATCAAGAACATTTTACAGTGCAGCCATAAAAACTCACTGGTTAACTATTTGTATGTTCAGAATGATTGTAAAGCTGTGTCATCCAAAAACTGGGCAACAAGTACTACACTGTTCACCCACTATTGTTATGCTAAAGTCAAGTCTGTTTTGATCTTATGCTTGAAACAATGTGTACACAGACTGTATAGTGATCGCAGCACATCAGCAAAGCAGCAGCTACAGCGTCTGTCCTCTGTCTGTGTCTACACAGGGTGCGTTCGGGCACAGTGTTGAGTGTAGGTCACCAGTGTTTTGACAATCATGGCAGTTACATGTGTCAAATGAAAGAAAATAAACTTGAAGCTTAAAAATATGCTTCAGGTTGTGACTACCAGTGAAATGTGAGTCATTTCTCAGCCTGTGTGGACAGCTGAAATTGGTGAAAATAAAAGCATTTCTGTTCTGTCAGATGCATGTGACACAAGCAGCTGAAAAATGCGACTGAAACCCTGGTGTAGACAAGTCTTGATTCACCCAACCTTTCACAACAACTCAGCCACCTTTGCTGTAGTTGGATTAACTCCGGCACACAATATTTCCCAAAAGCAGACACGTTACTGCCTCTTACCTGACATGCTTTCCGTGGATCAGAGCGAGGAGGCAGAGGTTGACCATGTTCCATGAGGTACTGTTTTCATATCGCATCAGATTCAGAGCCATGGCAACATGTGAGTGACAGTTGTCGCAGCAGAGGTTGTGCTTTGGAGAAAACACGAGTACAAATGATTACTGCTCTATTCTGTGATATAAAGTAAATAAAGGACATGTTTGCAAAACTATTTATTACCATTCTGTGTTTATACTCCTCTGAAGCATCGTGTACCGCTGTGTCCCACGCATTGGAACCACTAGCGTAGACTTTGCTAACGTCAAGCATCCAGTATCTACAGTCAATAAGAGACATAAGCCATACTGTTGTATAGGGCAAGTCTGGTTCTCAGTATTTCTCAGTACTACAGTACCATCACAACACCCTATAAGATTTTCATTTACTTACTTTGTTGGTCTTCCAAAAGCCATGTTGTCCTCCTGCAGACACACAAAATGTTTATTGCCGTCTATTGTTTCAAAACAGTTAGTTCAAGTGATTATGGTGAACTCATGTTTAATTCACCTGGGCTCAATTTATGTTTTTTTTTTACACAAATATATGCACAACTCTGTTTACTACTCAGTGTAGCCAGGTGCAACAATTAGGTCCAAATGTTTGCAGCATATTATTTGGCAGTAAAAATGTGAGGCTAAATCAGCCCCTGTTTTTCAGTTTGTACTAACTCAAAAAAAATCAGATTCTCATGATGTGATTAAGTCACGTGTGCACTAA